>PVJC01010100.1:0-44426 GCA_004026665.1 Murina feae
CTCTGCTTAAAACCCACCCAGGCCCTGACCGGTTTGGCTCAGTGAACAGAGCGTCGGCTTGCAGACTCAAGGGTCCCAGGTTTGATTCCATTCAAGGGCATGTACCTTGGTTGCGGGCACATCCCTAGTGGAGGGTGTGCAAGAGGCAGCTGGTTGATGTTTCTCTCTCATTGATGTTTCTGGCTCTCTACCTCTCTCCCTTCCTCTCTGTAAAAAAATCAATAAAATATATTTTTTAAAAAACCACCCAGGTTTTTATAATAATGCTCTTACAGTAAAATCATGATCCCTTCCGTAGGCTTTGCCTGCTGCTCTCGCTCACCTTGTTTCAAACACACTGAGCTGCTTTGGGTCCTGAGTTCTTTTCAGCTTCAGGGCTTTTGTTCGCCTTTCCCTGCCTGGAATGGTCTCCCCACAATCTTTGCCTAGACAACTCCCACTTACCTTCAGGTTTTATTTTAAATGTCTGCACGGAGAGATCCCATTATTCCTTTTAACAATTGTAATGCTTGTCTGCTTATTTACCAAACAGCCCAGTTCCCAGGTGAGCTAGCCGACCCATTTCACCGATGCTGAAGTGAAACTGTTTAAGGGCCCAGCTATGAAATTCCAGATGTCACAACTGCATCATCAGATGTGAAATTGGAGAGTCTCCCCCGACCAGGAGTGGACCTACAGATCTAGAATCTTGTGTATTTGGGTGTTTTCTTCCATAAGAATTGGAATTGGGGCCACAGCCTGTGGTTTCTCTCTGGGGTCTGGGAGAGGTCCAAAACACAGGAGACTCTTAGCTCAACTCTGTCCCTTTGAGCCCTGACCTCATCCGAGCCTGGAAGTCTTCTCCCTGCGTTTTGCTGGCTGAGTCCTCAGACATCCCTTTGTCTGATTTCTTCTCTCCAGGCCCCAGACCCATGCCATTCACTGTCGCAGTCTCCTGATCACCTCAGCTGGAGCTGGATGGGCGCCCTGAAGGGGTTGGGATTGAGGTCACATGGCCCAGCGTTCTGCAGCACACCCTGCACCACGAGGATCCGGCGGCCAACAGGGGACTTGAGGTCGCATACCGAGTGGCTGGTCTTGGCATCCAGGTCCCAGCACCCCTTCTGGGCCTGGGGCTCTCCCGGGCAGGTCTCCAGAGGGGCCTGTGGGCGGGGAAGGCGGCTGCTGGGCGCCTCCTGGGGCCGGACCGGGACCTCGATGACAGCTGAGGAGTCAGGGCCAAGAGCAGTAGGGACCGCAGGGACCACACAGAGCAGCGGGTGGGTGAACGGGGGCTGGGAGGGGGTGGGTGGAGGGGGCACTGAAGGGAGCTGAGGCGAAGGGGCAGGGGGTTCGCTCCCGGGATGGTGCCGGGACCTGGGGGAGGGCTGTGACAGGTGGGGGAGGAGGAGCCCGAGAGCGGCTGGGGCTGGACATGAAAAAGGGCTCTGAGGTCGCTGAGGGGCGGACGGCTCGGGACGTCGGGCTGGACCGCACTGAGGGCGCTGGGCGAAGGCGGACTGCGAGACCGGCTGCGGAGCGGGTGGGGATCGCGGTGGGAGTGGGTCCCAGCCCTGCGCAACCCCCAGGCGCCTCCCAGGGCCCGTTCTCTTAGGCAGAGCGCGCGTCTTCGTCTTCGCAGGACCTCCCAGGTGCCCTCGAGGGCAGCCGCGCGGTGGGGCCCCTCCAGCGGTGTCCCCGGAGGACCCGCTCACATGCCCGCCCTCCCGGACTCCAAGGGTCCCGGTCAGACCCCCCTCCCCCAGCACCCCGCCCCATCCCCCTCCTCAGCTGTCCTAGGCTTATGGCTGAGGGCACCTCCTGGATGCCTGTGTGTGGAGGCGCTGGGGCCAATTCAGGCTGTCACCCTGAGCAAGTCCTCTCTCTCTCTGCGGCCTCGATTCCCACATTTGTTGAACAAACGTGAGTATGTTCTCCTGGACGCAGTCTGAGAAGGGAGCCTGCACTGCTGATCCCCTGGCTGTGTCCAGCGACATCCCCACGATGTAGGGCCGCATGGTTCTCTCAGTTGGTCCCTTCAGCGCTGCTGGGTCTGCACTTGGGGTGGACAGTGGGGAGCAAGCCAGCTGTGAAGACTTCCTGGGTCCCCAGGTTTTGGGTTCTAGGTACCACCAGGAGCAGGTTGGCTGTGGCCTCCCGAGCTTGTTTGTGGAAGACAGGCTCAGGCCTGAGGACCTCTCCCCCAACTCAATCCCACCAGGCAAGTGGTCTGGCTGGGAGCTGGGCTGGGGACTGGGGTCCCTCAGAGCTCCTCTTGAGGAGCTTCCATGAACAATCCCTTCCTGCAAGCCTCACTGCCCCCCAAACCTCAGTCCCTGCTCCCAACATGATCCCAAGACTGCTGGGCCCTGAGCTACTCCCTCCCTCACTGACATCTCTCTCACCTACTCAGGGGCCTCTTCAGTACCCCCGCCTTTCTCCCTTAAATCCTCGTCCTGCAGGGACCTCTGAGCTGGCTAGACCAGTGCTGAGGGCTTCTCAGAGGAGGAGGAGGAGGGCCACTTGCTGAGGAAGGCAGGCCCATTAACGCGGCCCCCCTCCCCCCTCCATCCTCTTCCTAGTGCAGTGTGGAGCTGGTGGCTAGATGGGCCTGGCTTCTAGGAAGGCCACTCCGAGCATGTCTGGAAGCTGGTTGCTAGAAAATTCTGTGGTTGGACTCAGGCTCTGGGCAGGCCTCCTCCCTGAGCCAGACAGAGGCAGAGGGGGTGGCTCCTAGCTTGACAGCGCGCACCACCTTGATTTCTCACACGCAAGACCAAGGAAGAGCCAAGTGGCAGGTGTCCCTGCCGCCCTCGGAGCTAGTATTCACCCTGGATGGGGGTGTAGGCTGAGCCTGCCTCTAGGACTTCATTGTCCCCCACGTCCCAGGAATCTGCCAGTTCCCGTGGAGCCTCTTGGCACCCAGAGCTCTCTCGCCACATTGTCTCATGTGGCAAACAGGTGATGAGGCCAGGCTGCTGGGCCTGTTGATGGAAGGAGAGCACCTCCTGGTGGGAAGGTTAGTGGGTGGGAAGGGTGTGTTCAGTCTCTGTGTCGAATGGGCCTGTCTGCCAGGGGCCTGTCTGCCTGGTGCCCTAGTAGCAGGAGAGGAGCAAGAGGAAGGTACTGTGGGCAGATATGAGGTGGGTCCCTGCCTCTGAGTATCAATTCTGGAGGGGGCGGGATATCAGGGCTTCGTCCCCAAGCCATCTCAAGGAGCCCTATTGTAAGGACACCAGGTCAGACCACATGGTCTTTTCTCAGGTTGAAGCCCCAGAAGCCCTTGTGCTATCCGAGGACTTGGTGGGGTCTGAACATGGACTATCCTGGCTGGGGCCATCAGACACCCAATCCTGTCAATCTTACCTGTTGTCCCTCAGCAAGGTCTGCAGGGCCAGAAGCCACCAGCCTGACATGGCTTCCCCAGCCCCAGGAAACTCCTATGTGGCGTGGGGGTGGGGGTAAGGGAGAGATGTCCTGTACCAGGCTCTCCTCCCTCTGTTTCTAACCTGGCTCCTGCCTCCTAGGGGTTGAAACTGCCTCTAACCTCTTAAGCTCCCGAAGAAGAAAAGGCCCGGCCACGACCCCAGTCAAATAAACAATTTTTGTTGACTTAGTTATCGACATCACCTGGGAGGGCTGGGGACATGAAAGCAGGAAACAACCTGGGGTGGGTTTTGTCACCTCTCATACACATACGTGCCCACACAAGCACACACGCTGGCCACATCCGCCACAGCAAGTGGGCCTTGGCTGGGTATGTGTGGACTTGTTAGAGGCTTAATAAGATGCGCAAACACCAATGGAAGGGGGCCCCAGAGGCCTGGGAGGGGAGGAAGGTGGAGTGGACTTGGGGCCCTCTCATTACACCCCTAAACACCCCTCCATGGCTCTGGGCCCCAGAGGGTCAGGGAAAGCGATTGGAACAGATGTGGGGAGGCCTCTCTCCTGCCCGAACATAGAGTCCATTCTCAACGGAGATGAAACTGCTGCGAGCAGAGGCTGGCAGAGGTGCCCAACGGGCAGGAAGCTGTGCTGTGTGGTTGGGGATCGGCTCCCACCTGGACAATGGCTGGGGTGAAAGGACCACATCCATCGCTGCCTGGCAGAGGGGGTTGGTGGAGATGGTGGCATAGGGGATGTGGAGAGAGGCCAGGGAGGCGTGGCTGGCTGCCTGCAGGGAGAGCAGAGAAAAAGGCCCAGGTGAAGTTTCACCTCACGGCCCAGCTCCAGCCCACACAGTTCCCTGCTCCAAAGTGATCCCTGATCCTCACCGTTGCTTGTGTCTGTGTCAGGGGGCTGCTGAGGGGTGGCTGAAGCTTCGTGACAGACCTGGGAGAGGGTTAGGGGATCAGAAACAAAGCTTACGGCTAGCCCAATGACGTGAGGATTTGGACTGGGCCCGGCTGGGGCTGGGTCTCACCAGTGCCTCTGCCGATGCAGCAGGTGGAGAAGGTAGACACAGCCAAAAAGGAGGACCCCTGAGATTCCCCAAATCCCGGCCAGGTCAGCCCGTAGAACAGGGGCTGAAGCAGGGGCAGGGAGCCCTGTGCACAAAGAGAGACATACCAGATCTCCGGGCGATGCCCAAGTTCCTCCCTGCCCTCCCTGAGCCCTGCCCTCCCTGAGCAGCCCCACCTTGCTCTGTGACAAGGAGGAGGCTCCCACAGGCCTCCTGGGAGCCCTCAGGGAAGGAAGTAAACTTGCAGCAGAAGGTGGTGTTGGAACCAAAACCTCTCTCCTCAGACCCTTCCAGGGTAAGGGAGACGCTGGTTCTGGTTTCCCAGTGGGCCCGGTGGGCAGGAGGCCACTGCTGAGCGCCGAACTCTGGGTGCAGTACAGCCAGCGTGGTCCCTCCAGCACCGCCAGTCCCCCTGCAGCTCACAGTCACCAGAGAGACAGTGCCAGATCCCAGGAATCCACAGCGAATAGTGACGGACAGGGACTTGGGGGCCTCCATCTGAACTTGCACCCACACCTCCGGTGTTCCTGTGGAGGACAGACATAGGAAGGCCCAGCGCTGGGTCTGCACGGCACCCCCACGGCCTCTGCTTCTCTCCAGCCCCTCACTCACCAGCAGTGATGCAGAGTGTCAGCAGTGCCAGGAGCAGGACCAGGGCCCGGGGCCTGCCCATGGCTCCCCTCTGGTCCAGGCTCAGGGGGCTGTCGTGTTGGGGACGGCACCTGTGTTTCCGCTCTCATCGCAGGAAGTTTTCATGTGTGAGCAGGCCCAGGAGCAGCTGGGCTCAGTGCTCGCCACTTCCTTCTCTCAGTCTACCTCAGCTGGTGAACTCAGGGCAGTGGACCCCCTCCCTCGGCACAATTAAAGTGACAGTGACAAGGTTTTTTCTTTCCCTATTCCGTGCTTTAGTATGAGCAGGGCAGGTGGCTCAGGTTCCTTTACCAGACCTGTCTGTGGGTAACAACCTTCCACAGGCCTTGGGGAAGGGCACAGGGCGGGGTGGGGTGGGGTGAGGGTGGGAGTAGGAAGGGGAGAACACTGCAAAAGGACTTGAAAAGAATCTCATTTCCTCAGAAGGGAGGGACCCCCAGTTTCTCCTTAGGAAGAAGGCTCTGACCCAGACCCTCTCCAGCTAAGGGGTAGGAAATGTGGAGGGAAATGGGAAGAGGAAGACCTCTAAGCAGGAAAGCCAGCAGGGACTACCTAAGAGCCCAGCCCACCTGACCCAACACTTATCCACTGAGGACACCCGACACACGTTTCCACACTGTCTATATGCCAAGCCATCCCACGTTTAAATCTCTAGCCCAGACCTCCCTCTCCCCTAACTTCACAAACATGCCCAAACTGAGCGCTGCCCCTTCTGCAGCCTCCCCCACCCACAGCTGAGGATTACTGACTTCCAACTGCTCAAGTCAAAAACATAGTCATCTGTGACTCCTCTTCCATCTCCAGCCATCAGGAAATCCCGAGGGCTTTGACCACCTGCCTTATCACTCCTGCTGCCATCTCCCTGACTCAGGCCATCTTTTTCCACAGTGTCCCCGAAAATTGCTTCTCTGTTTATGTTCATTTACAGAAATCTGCTGTATAAGCACTGACAAGTGATAAGAATGATTTGCATCCTGTCTTGCGCTGAGCTTGACTCTGGAATGGGAGTACTTTGGTGAGCTCAGGGCTAGAGCCAACGGGGTTGTTGAGGACTCTCTTGTCCACTGAGTGGTAAGAAATGAGCTCAGCCGGTGTGACTCAGTGGTTGAACATCAACCTATGAACCTACAAGTCATGGTTCAATTCCTGGTCAGGGCACATGCCCATGTTGCAGGCTCCATCCCCAGTATGAGATGTGCAGGAGGCAGCCGGTCAAATGATTCTCTCTCATCACTGATGTTTCTATCTCTCTCTCTCCCTTGCTCTCTAAAATCAATTAACAAAAATATTTTTTTTGAATAAGAAAAAAATGAGATGGCCTTGCTCAGGGCTGTTGTCACCTTTCTGAGGCCTGGTTTGCCCACCTGCCTGATTCAGCATGTTTAATCCTGTGATGTTAGCCATAAATCAAATCAGTCTTCTGGGTAAACTCTGTCACCCCATCCACACCTCAGAGCCTAGCTAATAAGAAAAGCCCCAGACTGCTCCCGGCCCCGTAAGCATTCTCTCAAACCTTTGACCTTCTCTCAGGCTCAGTCTCCTGACTCAGATCTTCTCTCACCACTTCCTCCACTACTGTTCCCTTGACAGCGTGGGAGACATGCGCAAAGCGATTTACTTTAAGGTGGCCCAGCCCAGTGTGAGTGCAGAGCACGGAGGCACCTGGCTTGCCAGCCTCAGCCTTCCTAGCCTGGAAGATTCTTGTCTCCCACCCACTGAAATCCTCCCCATTCTGTAAGGCCCAACTCAAATTCTATCACCTCCAGGAGGTTGTCCCTGAGAGAACATTACTTTCTTGGACAACCATCTTTCAGATGGCAGGCTCTGGTGGTGGCTCCTTTATTCAACCCCACACAGTCTAAGAACAAAAGGGGGTGATACTTGGTGATCGACAGATGAAAGGCCATGGTACAAAGTTAACTACTCACCAACATTTTCCATTTTCTTCCATCTGTAAGCCACAATGTCCCCTCAGTAAGTTCTCATTGTGTAAGATTCAAACAATATAGACTAGAAAACATCAAAATTCTCCTTCATCAGCCTGTTCATTCCCATTCATATCTCCATTTTAATTTTCATGAAGTTAAAACTGTCAATCTTTTATTATTTCTAAATATCATGTACTATTTAGAAAGGCCAAGTTATAAAAATAATTTTAGATTTTTTATTCTTGACTCTGAGGGTTTGTTTTTAGCCCATAAAGAAGTTTAACTTGGGGTGGTGTAAAATAGTGTAACATTTAGGTGGGAAGGCAGATGTCCACAAACCACTTACTGAATAGTCTCTTTCCCTACTGCTTCTTAATGCTTACCTTTATCATAAATTCATACAAATGGACCTACGTCTGGATTCTCCTTCCAAGATTTCCTCCCCTTCTTATTCCTGCTTCATTATCACATGGACCTAAGTAGAATGGTTTTATGTTGTGATATATGTTCAGGACCTTGTTCCCTTCAGAACTTTCTTGGTATCCCGAACACTCTTGAGTTTTGAGCTCTGGTGATGCAAAAGGTCATTAAGCCTAGCAACATAAGCCCTGAGTCATCAGGCCTGCTTTGTTTGCCTCAGCCCTCTTCGGCTGGAGACACAGATTAGGTAACACAAGTCTGGTAGCAGCCACTTCTTGCTCTAATCCTTCTTGGTGAAATCCCTTCAGCCACAACCCAAGGCCAGTTGCAGTGAAAACAGCCCTTGTGGTCAGTGTCTAGAATGAGGCTCAGGAGGGTTTGAATTGGAGCTACGACATCCTAGCTCTGCAAGCTTAGACAAAGTGACTTAACCTCCCAGAAAAGCAATATCCCCACAGGATACACTGTGTTTCAGTGTAACTGAGAGGAGTATGTAATTACGTAGGTGCAGCACATGCCTGGCTTTAGCCCTGAGTATTGGTGACCATCCTTTCATATGAGACAATCCTCATTTGAGTTTGTAGAATGAGACTCATAGCTGCTCCATTTTATTTTTACATGTATTTTAAATGTTGTGAAAAGGTCACTTATGTTCCTGCATCAAAGTAATATAAAAACTAAGAGGTAAGCCCTGGCCGGTTTGGCTCAGTGGATAGAGCGTCGGCCTGCGGACTCATGGGTCCCAGGTTCGATTCCGGTCGAGGGCATGTACCTTGGTTGCGGGCACATCCCCAGTGGGGAGTGTGCAGGAGGCAGCTGATCAATGTTTCTCTCTCATCGATGTTTCTAACTCTCTATCCCTCTCCCTTCCTCTCTGTAAAAAATCAATAAAATATATTAAAAAAAAAACAAAAAACTAAGAGGTAACATCTGAGTGTATATTATGTGCTAAATTTTTTTTGTGAGCGATTCACACTTACAATCATCTTATGAGGAAATAACTTGCCCAGGGCCACCAGGCTAGTACACCATGAAGCTACAACTCAACAAAAATTTTGGCTCCAGAACCCACGCTATTAACAACCATGCTGAGCTGCCTTTCCTACAAATAGTTTAAAAATTTTAACTGGATTATAACATTTTTGTAAAAAACAACAAACAAACAAACAAACAAACAAACAAAAACAACAGTTCTCCACCCCATCAGTGGGGAAACTATGCAAAGGTCCTAGATTTGGCAGCTTCCCCATCATCCTCTAATGTGAGAGGCAATTGCAACCACACAAATGCTTTATTTTCCGGCATTCCGCTATACCACTTGGTCCAATTGCTGGCTCTAGTCTACCTTATCAAATTAAATATATCTCCCTTCAAGTTTCCCCAGGATTCTGGGCTCATCTGCTCACTGGAGGTCTTCTTTAGTTCCCTGGAGTTTATTTTTGGTGGGTTTGTCACTCTTCTGTTTCTCTGCTCCGTTCTGACCATTCTTTAGTGCCTATTTCTCCAGCTATTCCAACTCAACACACAGGGTGTTCTGTGCTGAAGACTCTTTTTGTGTATCCTGTCCAGGATCACAATGTTCAATCCTATCCCCAGGGAAGCAATTATAGAGCTCAAGGAAGAATTGATATCTATGTATGAAAATAAACCATCCCCCATCTCACCACCTTATCCTCTTATATCATCCAAACACATTCTTCTTTCATTCTGTAACCTCTGGAGTCAGAATTGTTTGGAGTTCAAAGGATGGTAACTTACTATTAGCTGAAGTTCTTTTCTCAGCAATCTGGAAAAAAACAACCCTTCACTTTATAATTTAGGAGAGAATACCAACAACTCACCTTCTGGCAGAGTTCATGGTCACAATATGAGTTGAAAAAGCCTTCATTCGGTTGTAAGCTAACAGGCAATGCAGTGATACCCTCCTGAAAAGCACTGCTTGGTGTCACTTATCAACCCAGGTCAGCTTCAACTGTGCAGGGTCCTCCACGCCCCCTGCCTGAGCTGGCCTCAGCCTCAGTTCCAGCCTGCCCTGGGCCTAACCAATGGGAGCTGCTGCTCATGAAGCCCACAGCTCTGCCTCTGCTGGCAAGGAACTTACTGGCACAAAATCCTTCAAACTGTGCCAGTCAAGGTGGGGTGTGTGTACCTCAGGTGATATACAAAATATCCACTGGTATCATGCAGAAAAAATGATTAACATTTCTAATTTTTTAAGATAAATGAAATGAACTTTTATTACTATTAAGTGATACCCTCACTGGGATCCAAATCTCATGGGTCATCTCTAATAAGATCAGCATTCTAAAGGGAGGCAAACCCACAGCTTATTATGATGTACAATCACAGTTTCACCGCTTCATCAAGTTAGCTCTGTAACCCCTCCTGTAGATATACAATTTATAGCTATAGTATATAGTGGTCCTGTGGTCCCAAACAATGTGTATCCCCTCTAAGAACGCTGTTATTTGTTCTTGGAAATCTTTTTCTGACCTGTTACAAGT
Source organism: Murina feae (assembly GCA_004026665.1). Lineage (NCBI taxonomy): Eukaryota > Metazoa > Chordata > Mammalia > Chiroptera > Vespertilionidae > Murina > Murina feae. Next base: position 9,945 of record PVJC01010100.1, read on the forward strand.
CTTCCAAATAAAGAATTTCAGTGGATTTTGGTTCATTTGTTATTTCATTATTATTGTTTTTGATCCTCACCCAAGGACATTTTTTCCATTGCTTTTTTTTTAGAGAGAGTGGAAGAGATGTGGGGGGTAGGCGGGTGGAAGAGAGAGAAAGAGAGAAAATCAATGTGTGAGAGAGGGACGTGACTGAGGATTAAACCTACAACCCAGGTATGTGCTCTTAACTGGGAAATGAAACCATGACCCTTCAGTGCATGGGCTGATGCTCTAACCATTGAGCACTCTGGCCAGGGCTTGGCTCACCTATTAAAACAGTAAGTGCAGTGAAAGAAGCACCAATTCCATTTGGATTTCCAAGTTTCTGAGATGTACTCTTTTCAGTTATGAAGATCATTAAAACTATCAAAATAAACCAGCTAGAACCAGAAATGTTAAGCTATGATTTTAAAAGTGTTTCTTACTTTGCTCTCAATATAATGTTTTTAGCACAAAAAGGTATTTTGTACTGTTAATATTTAGAAACATTTACTTCATCACTAAACCATCCATTATATTTTTTTTTCATCCATTATATTTTTAATGTGTAAAACAAGTAGTAAATCTACTCTAATAAAAGAGTAATACTGAAATTAACCATTTCTCAGGGATGCCTAAGCCACGCCCACCAGCCAATCAGAGTGGCTGTATGCAAATTAGCTCAGCCAAGATGGAGGCCGGCAGCCACCAAGGCACAGACTGTGGAGTGGTGGGGGTGGTGGCAGGCTTTGGGGTGGGAGGGACAAGCAGGGTGGGTGGTGGGCTGTGGGGTGGGCAGGGCAGGCTTGGCCAGCCTGCAAACTGCCATCAGCCCCTCACCCAGGCTGGCCAGGCCAGTCATGCCAGCAGGTGGACATCCCCCAAGGGGTCCAAGACTGTGAGAGGGTACAGGCTGGGCTGAGGGGACCCCCCCCCCCCAAGTGCACAATATATTGTGCTCCTAGTATTTATATAATATAGAAAAAATTTTAACTGATAAAGATGCCCAAATATTTGGAGTCTTAAGACTCTAAGGTTCTGTTTCAGTTACGAGCGCCACATAACAAACCACCCAAAACTTAGTGGTGTAAGCACCACACTTTCATCATGCTCATGGATTCTATGGTCAGGAATTTGGAAAAGGCACAGAAAGGCGGCCTTTCTCTGGTCTGTGGGGCCTCAGCTGGAAGACAAAAGTTGGGTGTTGAAATCATGTGATTCACATCTGAACATCTCTGGTGCTTGATGCTGAAAGTAGTTTGGGACCTCAGCTAGAGCTGCTGACTTAACACTTACACATGTGGCTGCTTGGACTTTCTCACAGTACAGTAGCCAAGTTCCAAGAGTGAGTATCTCTCAAGAAACAGGACATGGAAGCTGCCCGTTTCTTTAAGGTCTGGGTTTGGAAACTGGCACAGCATCATCTACCATATTCTGTTAAGCAATCATAGAGCCAACATTCAAGGGGAGAAGACCTAGAAAACTACCTATCAATAGGGAGTGGTAAAGGATTGGGGAGCAGATATAACACAGATTCAAAGGTTGGAGCTCAGTCCACTACACTGGGCTCTCTGACTGTAGACACATCTCCATATTTACAGGCCTTCACGTTTCTCTTCTGATCTTGTGAAGTCCCCTCAGCTTGGTTGGTATTTAAGTAACTCAGGAATCTTTCCCCTCCTGCATCCTCAGTAATCTCTGTATCTTCAACTCAGTTTTCCCACTCTGTTCCCAGATCCCATCGAAAAGGCTCTTTTCCTTGGAGCTGTTCCAACTGAACACAGGCTAAAGATCTCTGAATGTGTCAACTACTCCCTCCCCACGCCCAGGTTACAGGTAGGCTGTCTTTCCAAAGGAGACTCACAAACCCAATTTCCAGCTTCTATCTGGGAGGGAGAGTAGGGGAAAAGAAAGGGGAAGAAGGAAGAAATGGGTTTAGCTGAGTGACCTGATCACCAGAAGTCATGGTTCCTTTGCAGAGACCACTAGCTGGATGGCAGTCTGCAGCCTGGGAGATCACAGTGAGTACTTGAAATTAAAGCAGATGCCTCGGACAGGGAAGAACTGGAAATCATATCTAAAAGGAGAGATTGGCCCAACTAGCATGGCTCAATGGTTGAGCATCTACCTATGAACTAGGAGGTCACAGTTCGATTCCTGGTCAGGGCACATGCCCGAGGTTTCGGGCTTGATCCCCAGTGGGGCTGTGCAGGAGGGCAGCCAATCAATGATTCTCTCTCACCACTGATGTTTCTCTCTCTCTCTCTCTCTCCCTCTCCCATCCTCTCTGAAATCAATAAAACTCTATTTTAAAAAATAAATAAGCATAAAAATAAAAGGAGAGACTGAAGGGTTCCTTAAACCACGGAAGAAAATAGGTAAAGTAGAAAGTGACAAACAGTGTCTTCATATATTTCATTGCTTGTCAGAGGGAAAAGAGAGACCAGAGGGCAAGAACAAACAAGTCAGAGTTTCAAGGAGGCCAATTTCCAAAGGTTATTTTATGGCAGTTTAGGTGAGAGATGATGGCTGCAATGAAAAAAGAGATAGGTCAGAGATATGTTTTAGAGAATGACTTGACAGGACTTGATGAAAACCACCTGGGGAAGGCAAGGATGAAGGAGAGAAGGTGATGTCAAAGTCTTGGATTTTAGGTTGGACATTTAGAATAACTTCTAAGTTACCTCCTCTCTCTCAGATATTGAGTCTATAAAATTTCAAATTATTACAGGTGCTTTGGGGATGAGGACATAAAATTACTCCTGGAAAGAACCGTTACGTGAAGGATGCCAAGATATAGGGGGTGGGTTGGGCTGGCCTGGCCTCAGTGTAGATGGAACAGAAAGGTCCACCTTCAGCCGATCAGGATACTTACTACCTTTCCTCTTCAGCCTAAACTGTTCTCAGTAGATAAACTTAGTCAAAGGCAGCCAGTCTTTCCCTAACTTCTCTGCCCCACCCAGTCTCTCAGTTACTAAGCAACAGACCCCTGAGATCCAGTATACTACTAGTAAGCACCTGAGGTGTGTGCCGTGTTACATCTACACATTGGGCCACAGGGCTGGGCAGGGCCATTTAAGACACTAGCAAAGACCTGATCTCCATCAGTTTAATAATCTCAAGCCACACTTGGGAACCAGCTGATGCAAATATGTTTATTGAGCTAATAATCAGGGCACAAAAGAGGCTGGGAAAGATGTTCCAAAAATATAGGAAAACTGTTAGGCTCTCTCCATTCAACTCAAATACTGATGTGAAGCCCCCATCCCTCCAAACACAGTAGGGAATAGGCACTCTGCTTAAACATAGAGGGACAGAGCCATGGTGCATTAGGAAGGATGGGACTTAAGGCTTCTCTATGTCAACAACATCAGAGAAAGCATATGTTAGAAAGGCAAAGCCCACCTCTTCTTTCCATCGGAGACCAGGGGCAGGACCTGGAAGTAATGATTCCTTTTGCTTCCTTTTCCTGTTTGCCTTTTCCAAGTGGTTATATTGTTGAGGTGTTGGGTGGAGATGGAGAGGGACGCAGAGTCATGTCAGAAATCCTGTAATGAGAAACATGAAAGGCACAGGTCAAAGATATGACTGTAAGGTCCTATAGATGACAACTGCCCTCTTGACTTCCTCCCAGGGCTACTCCACCTATTTGACAGATACACAAGTTACCTGCCAGAATCTCCCAAGGACATAAAACTCCTCTTACTCTGCCTTCCACAGTCTGTTTTGGGGCCACTCACCTCAATGTTCAGCTCTGTAGAATCTAAGAGGTCCCGCCCAGGCAAAGGCTCACGGGAAGAAGAGTGCTAGAGAGAATGTGGTCATCAGTCAGAAAGGTCCTTCCCTACTCTCATCACATTGCAATCACAAAGTTCCCTATCCAATAACAAGTATAAGGGCTGCAGTAGGTCTCTGAAGCAGTCAGGAAGAGAAGATTACAAAAGCAGGGTAGGCAGGAGGTTCAAACCTAGACTTCCCAAAGTCATCAGAGAAGTGCCTCTTCTTCTGACCTGCAGACCCTTAAATTCATTCCATTTTGGAACCTGAGAATGGAATTTTTCCTGAGGGGACTTTAGGAAAGACTACAGAATTTTTAAAAAATATATATTTTATTGATTTTTTACAGGGAGGAAGGGAGAGGGATAGAGAGTTAGAAACATCGATCAGCTGCCTCCTGCACACTCCCCACTGGGGATGTGCCTGCAACCATGACCGGAATCGAACCTGGGACTCTTGAGTCTGCAGGCCGATGCTTTATCCACTAAGCCAAACCGGCTAGGGCAAGACTACAGAATTTTAATAGACACCTTGATCTTTAGCCTCTGGTTTAAACATGTCATTGTCGGTTTTTTCCTTCTGAGCACAAGACCTCTGTTCCTCTGCTTAATTCCATTCTTTCTCCCTCTTCAAAGAACAGATAAGAGAGCAGAATAATAACAGCAGTGGACACATAATCCTTTTCAGTTTATAATCCTTTTTGTATTTTTTCATTTTGTATTTTGTGTAAAAGCTCCATTTTAAAGATGAGGAGGTTCAGAGGGGTTAAAGAGCTAACTTGATAAAGTGGTAAAATGTGCTTTTCCTCCTAGACGGGCAGCATTTCCTCCTGGGGAATCAAACGGGCTGGGGTAGAAAAGGGAGTGAGTGGAGGAACAGGGGCTGGGCAGCCCTCTAAGAAGACGGGTAGACTCTGTGCCCCTTTCCATCTCCACCCGACACCTCAACAATATAACCACTTGGAAAAAGCAAACAGGAAAAGGAAGCAAAAGGAATCATTACTTCCAGGTCCTGCCCCTGGTCTCCGATGGAAAGAGGTGGGCTTTGCCTTTCCTTCTAACCGACGCTTTCTCTGATGTTGTTGGCATAGAGAAGAGTGCCCATGAAGAGACTTATTGAATGGGCTGCAAGGTTGGGCTCTAGAACTCCTTTCACTTCTTAGATTCAGAGGAAAATGCTTATTTGGACATTGAGTGGGGGAATGCTATTCCAGTACTTTCAGGTATTTTAAAATTTATTTTTCCTATTTCTTTAATAAAATCCTAGCAAAGTGCAAAGCAACTTACAAAAAAACCTCTCTCCTTTACTCTGTGACTCTTTCAAAAAGTCCTAAGTAACGTTCAGAGACAAAGATAGAGCAGAATCGCTCTAGTTTCTCTTTCTCGTATTTGCCTCTAGTTCTAGAGGGAGAAAGGAGTGCTGGGTCCCCTCACCTTGTCTGGATCTTGCCATTCTTCACTAGACTCATGCTGAGTTTCTACCTCTCCTCTGTCTTCGTCCTCTTCCATGAGGCTGAGTCTGAGGGCAATGGTATAGAGGTTTCCAAAGTGCTCTTTAAGACCCCCGGAGAGTTTCTCAGAGGCACCCCAGGGAGCAGGGGTAAGCAGTAAATAAAGCAGGGCTTTAGGTTCCCATTCCTGCTTTAGTCAGCAGCCCCACCCTTACCAGTTTTACACAGTAGGGTTCCACATTATATTAAAGTGCTCAGTGGCGAAAACAATTCCAAAGAGCATCAGCATAGAAGCACTGGATAAGGGGAGAGCCCTTCACTGTGGGTAACAGATCTGAAGTGAAGACAGAAGATGAAACGCTCACCGGATCAGCCGGTTACCCAGGCCAGGACCTGAAGGGCTGAACAGAGTCTGGGAATGCTGTGGACTCAAGAACCTTGACCTCTGGGTGCCTGAAAGGAGTTGGCTGTTGGGAATAATGTAGGATCAGTGACAGTAAATAAAAGTAAAGGGTAAAAAGAGGAGGTAAAGTGGCCAGCATCAAAGAGGAGAAAAGCTCAGAGCATAGAGAAAAAGATAAAACGTCAAGATTTTAAAAAAAAAAGGAGGAGAAGGAGGAAAGGATTGCTTAAGGACCCAAGAATGAGCGAGTGCTGTAAGACAGATGGCAAGACACCAAAGTGGCAAATCAGACACCCAGATTCTCTCCCTCAGTCCTCACCGTTGGGTAAACTCTGATTCTGAGCTGCCTTCTTCTTCCATCTCTTCCAGCTCCTCCAAGGGCTGCCTATTCTTCACAGCTGTGGAGGTGAGGGTGGGTGTGGGTGGGATGCTGTTCAGCTGTAGGCTTTCCTCCTGGGATGAAGAGATACCCTCTCTGTGCTGCCTGGAGGAGCCTGAAAAGAAGCAGATGTTCATATAACTGTAGACCAGGTACTGCCACAAATGTTCTTACTTTTCAAGACCTGCCAGGATTTGGTTAGAAAAAGTTAAGAAGGGAATGGAAAACCTATATGGCCTCATGATGTTATGACTAAAATATGAATGTGGCTCTATGTACTAAAAGAATAAGGCTTATAGAAGTACATATATCTAGCTCTTTCCATCTCCAGCCACCATAGCTAGAAGAGCTGCCACCATGTAAATTTCACATCTCCATTACCTTCCCTTCTTATAACCAGGCTTGCACAAAGAAACCAAGAATCTGGAAAGTGAACTGCTACGCGCTTAAGTGGAGGACAACAGGCAAGAGCCATACCCATGAGCTTGTAACCCCAGAGAGGAAAACTTGGGTCTCCAGTGGGTTCTTCTAATCTCCCCAGCCTATTAATGGAGGCACCCCACCCTTGGGCATCTCCTCTGCTCCACCTTCACTGGCTTCCTTAGCCATTCAAGTTCACGTCTTTAAATAGCAACTCCCAAATTCATTCCAGCTTTTGCCTCTCCCCTGAATTCCAGATCCCTATCCCCAGCTGACTGTCCAACATCTCCACCTGTAATAACATGGCTAATACCAAAGCCCTGACCTCACTCATGGCCTTCCCCATCTCACTTATTACCAATGCCATCCTTCCAACTGCTGGGCCAAAATTCTTGAGTGTCACCTAAATTCCTCTGTCTTACATCACACATCCAGTTTGTCAGGAAATCTATTAGTGATATCTTAGAAATATATCCAGTGTCTGGCCATTTCTCCCCCTTCCTCCAGTCCATCATTTCATCAAAATTAATAACTTTTGTGTTTCAAAGGATACCATAAAGTAAATGAAAAGACAACCCACAGAATGGGAGAAAATTATAGGATATTATATCTGATATGGGACTTGTATCTAAACTATATAAAGATCTCTTGTGGAGCGGGGAAGGGCACGGGAAAAAAATGGAGACCTACCTATCACTTGTTGTAATACTTTAAGCAAAAAATAAATAAAAATCTCTTGCAACTCAACAATAAAAAGACAAATAAACCAATTTTAAACGGAGCAAGGATTACAACATTTCTCTAAATAAGATAATACAAACGAATGGTCAATAACCATATGAAAGATGCTTAAAATCATTAGTTATTAGGGAAATGAAAATTAAACGGCAATTCATTACCACTGGGAGATGAGTCAAATAAAAAAGACAATAACAAGTATTGGCAAGAATGTGGAGAAACTGGGGTTCTCAATACATTGCTGTTGGAACTGTAAAATGATGCAGGTACTTTGGAAAACAATTTGGTAGTTCCTCAAAACATTAAACATGGAGTAACCATATAACTGAGAAATCTCACTCCTAGGTATAGCTGAACACATATGTCCACACAAAAACTTGTACATGAATATCCACAGCAACATTATGCATAAAAGTAAAAAAGTGGAAATAACCCAAATGTCAGTCAACTGATGAATAAATAAAATGTGGCCTATCTATACAATGGAATGTTATTCAGCTATAAAGAAGGTACTAATAGATGCTAAAGCATAGATAAATCTTGAAAACATTATGCTACGTGAAAGAAGTCAGACACACAAGGCCACATATGATTCCAGTTACGTGAAATGTCTAAAAAGGCAAATTCCGAGATATGAAATAGATTAGTGATCTTGCCTAGGGTTGGGGGATAGGGAGAATGAGAAATGACTAATATTTTTAGATGTACACTAGAAAACATACTAGCACACCAAACTTGTGATTTTTAGGATATCACTTAAGATGAGACTATATAAGAAAATCAGTTTAAAGAAAAAGCCTTAGGTAAATTATACGATAGGTAGTGATCTGAAGGTAAAAAATCACGAAAGTTGTGTAAAAATATTTGAAATTTGTAAAATAACAGAATAAAAGATGTTAGGAAAGGGCATTGCAAATGTACAGATTTCTTAGTTCAATCTTTGGTTTCATCATTACTTCCTAATTGATTTTTCATAGAGGTTTACTATTTTCAGTTGGCTAAATAGACCCTAATAAAAATTAGTATCCTTAATGATAGCAGATGTTCGAAGAAATATTTTTTTATTTAACCAAAGGCAATAGTTTGAAGGAGGCTAAAGTCCATATGCTTCTTATCCAGGTAGTGGCAATAAAAGAAGTAGTGCTGGGTCCCCTTATATCTATACACACAGCACACATACACTGCACTTTACCTTCAATGCGCCTCTTCTTGGAGTGGGGGTAGCCCTGAGGGCTGCCCTCTGTTGTGTTCTCTACAGGGCTGAGGGAGTGGCAGTAAGTGGTGACTGAACCCCAGGGGTGGCTGGGTGCCTGGGAGACACGCTGCAGACACGTTTCCAAGTAGGACAGTCTAAGCAAGGGGTGGGACGAAGAGCTGAAGTGATCACTGGGCCCTCACCATCCCCTTCTTCCCTAATCCACTTCTTTATCCACTCATCCATAACTTACAGTAGCTGCTTGTCCTGATGAAAAAGTCGGGGGGAAAACTCTGCAAGAAGCTCCAGGAATGCTAGATTTGGAGGCTGACCGGAGGAGCCAGCTGGAGGAAGCTCAGACAAGGAAAACTTGATGCCTTCCCTTGGATGAGCAAAATTATTTTAGGAAGATAGGACCTTTCCACTTCCATCCCAGAGCTGCCAAGTATACCCTCCACCTGTCCCTGGCTGGTCTCCCACAGCTACCTATCTGCCAACTGATTGATTCTTCTCAATGTGCTTATCCTCCCTCCAAGACCTTATTCCCAGCTCTCCCCTATAAAGGCTTTGGTTTAGCCCTCTTACGAATATTCAAGAACATTGACTTCCAACTAATATTGGCTTACTTGTGTAGCATGACCACAAGGTCACGGTTCTGTAGCTGCTGGGGTCCAAAGCTCAAGGCAAACCTCCGTGCTAGGTCCCTCATCTCAATGAAGGCTGGGAGCTCATTCAGGCCCTGAGGCCCATGTTCCTGCAGCAGTTCTGTGTACAACTGTGTCCAGGAGACATGATACATTTGGGAAATGGAGGAACAAGGTGGAAATAGAGAAATAGAGCATTCCCTTCTTTGCCTAGAAATTCTAAAGGACTTTGGCTGTTGTCATTTACATTTACTCTTTCTTTCCTCTCAGACACTATCCCTACTCCTGACCCCTGCAGCAGACGGAGCCTTCACCCCTGCTCTATAACAATAAATAAAATTGTCTGTAGCAACCAAAGGAGGTTAAAGAGAGCAGATTGAAAAAATTAGAAATTCCCTATCACTCTATTATTGGTACTCCTAAGTCCCAACTAATAGTTAAATTTCTATTGAGTTAGGGTGGAAGCTGCCTGTCAATTAAAAAATACTTTCAGTTCTAGCCAAGTGGCTCAGTTAGTTGGAGCATTGTCCTTTGCAACAAAAGGTTGTGGGTTCGATCCCCCGTCGGGGAGCACTGTGGAGGCAATTGATCAATGTTACTCTCTCACATTGAGGTTTCTCTTTCTCTAAAAGCAATAAACATATCCTTGGGTGAGGATTAAAAAAGAAAAACTTTCTGTGTGTCTAGTAGTTATGAAGGAGACCTTCATGTAAAGCAACAGTGAAAATAAATCAGAAAGTTCCTGCTCTTAAGGATTTTATATCCTAAAGGGCTGGGGCTGGACAAAGTATCTATAAACTATAGGAAGGGCATGTCATAGTTTTGAGGCACTCTAGGCAGAAGGGAGTACCTGTTTGAGGCTCAGCAGCAGGATTCGGGAACAGTGACTTCGGTCAATCTGCCTTGCTCTAGTTAATGTTTCCTTGATAATGTCACCATAGTCACTGTAAAACTGAGAGAGGAAATGGAGAAGATAGTGTTTGACTACAAGAGAAGACCATTTCTTCTTCACATTCCTAATTATGTCTCCTTCCAAAAGTCACTCAGGTAGGGAAACATAAATCTAAGTATAAAAACACTTACACTAGACCTTATCTCTAGCCAATAGTATAAAACCCCAAATAAATCAGAGTTTAGGCAAATAAATAAGGGAAGAAATTCTGCTCTGAGCCCATTTCTCAGAGAATAGTAAGCCTGCTAGTGTATACTCTTTTTTTAAAGTATATTTTATTGTTTTTTTACAGAGAGGAAGGGAGAGGAATAAAGTTAGAAACATCAATGAGAGAGAAGCATCGATCAGCTGCCTCCTGCGCACCCCCACTGGGGTTGTGCCTGAAACCAAGGCACATGCCCTTGACCAGATTCGAACCTGGGACCCTTTAGTCCACAGGCCGATGCTCTATCCAGTGAGCCAAACTAGCTAGGGCGCTAGTGCGTCTCTTACCCAGCATTGAAGTCTTTACTATTTATCTCACAACACTAGAAGAGAAGCTCCATGAACAAGAAACTTTGTCTATTTTGTTCACGGCTTTGCTCTTAGTGTTTGCACTGGTATTTGGCACATAGATACTCACTAAACAGAAAGCAATGGTGGGTTGAGGAAACTAAGATACACAGCTAGGTATCTTGTGAAAATCGATCCCTCTTCCATTCTTTATTTTCCTTCCTACATTACCCCATTCCATAGACTGGGTTCACAGAAATGGGTATGTCCCTCCAATGAATTTCTTCCTCCCAAATACCTTCCCCCCATAATTATTTACTACAAAGTCTCTTTTCTTTGATCCTTTATTCTAAACTCCTATTGCCCTTTCCCTCCTACTTCTCCCTTAACCCTGATACCACAATCTCTCTCACCCTCCTTTCTGTAGTGCTACAGTGTCTCATTCACGCCTGTCATCAGCCCGGTGCCTTATTGTACCTTGTTGTAGTGTTTGAAAACATCTGAGGCTGCATCCATTTCCAGCACCCCAAAAAGCAACAGCTTGCAGAACCCAGCCAGGAGGCGGCGCCGCTGATGCAGTTGCTCTATCTGTAAATGATCCTCCTGGGAATTACCTGGCTCATATCAAATACAGAATGGAAATATCAGAATCACAGATTTAGGCCTCTTGTCCTATTTGCCTGAGGCAGGCCCACGCCCTAGACCCTTCCTGAGCCCCAAGTGAAGAATCCCTGTACCCTTGACCATTTCTCCAGGCTGGATGAAGACGTGGTCCATGAGGAAGCTGGCTAGCTCAGACTGGAGAGTGGCTTCAGGAAGAAAGACAAGCGGCTTAAGGAAATCGCGTCCCCCCACAATCATCTGAGGGCTGAAGATGATAAGTATATCACTTAATAAGACAAAAGCCTGTTGGGGGGGAAAAAGAATGCTTAAAAAGGACAAAACATTGATCAAGATCAAAATTACACACCTAATTTCTCCTTAGAAAGGGATTCCTCAAACCATGGAAAGACTTGTCTCCTTGGTCCCACTTGATTAAATGCTCACCTGTTCCTGGATCTCAGGATCCACATCTGAGAGGCAGCTCTGGCAGAGTTCACAGAAGGCTACCATCCTGCCCTTCAAACTCAATAGCTGTTTCTGTGGAGACAGTGGCTTCAGGGGAAAGAATGAAGACACAGGCTCCTTCATTCCCATTCCCCCTACTCAGACCCATATTCACCTGGGAAGCATCTGATCCAGAAACATGGGTTAGTGTCCAGAGAATGGAAAAATAGACAAGAGTCAAGGCTGGCAGGATCACCTGTAACAACCAAATGTTACAAAAATGAGGGATGGGTCAGGCGAGTAAGGGGAAGATAGGGAGGGAGAGAGAGGAAGGAAGGGAGAGAGAAGGGAGAGGTACACACAAAGCAGTAAAAAGAGGCAAAAGAGCCCTAACTGGTTTGGCTCAGTGGATAAAACTTTGGCCTGCGGACTCAAGGGTCCCAGGTTTGATTCCGCTCAAGGGCATGTACCTTGGTTGCGGGCACATCCCCAGTGAGGGGTGTGCAGGAGGCAGCTAATCGATGTTTCTCTCTCATTGATGTTTCTAACTCTCTATCCCTCTCCCTTACTCTCTGTAAAAAGTCAATAAAATATATATATTTTTTAAAAGAGGCAAAAGGGGGAAGGAAGAGAGAAAATGAGATTAGGGGAGATCCAATTCCTTTTTTGGTAGAAAAGAAGTGGTTCCTGACAATCTTCAGACATTATTATCCTGAGTAAAAATGTCACCTCTACCTAATTTATTTGAAGTCTTTTAGAATCTCTCAGTATTATTAACCTGGACTCTCTGGAAACCAAAAAGATAGTTGTTTTTAGGCACTGGAAAGTGCAGTACACTTTCCAAGAGTGAAATGGAAGGACAACGCACATGTGACCTTCTTCCTTTGTGGTCTACTCCACATGTCAGGAATTGGAATTTGCTGAGAGTGTTTTTAAGAGATGGGGCCCTTAAAAACTCCTCTCTGCCTCCACATCTCCAACTTGTCTACTTGCCTGGCGAGGAACCGCTCCTGTGTCCACAGCCTTCCGGAGGAGTCGGTAGCATGGTTCATACAGCTCCCATCGAGTTAGGTCATGAGCACTTGAGGGGAAAGAAAGGGAAGGGAAATATTACACCAGAACAGAACAAGAAGAGTCAACAGTAGAAATCGAAGAGGAAGGAAGAGGCTCACTTGTAGAAGGCAGAGAGGCGCTTCAGAGTGGCTGCCAGACTGTATACCTCATCCTCATCTAGGAAGGACGACTAAGGACGAAAGAAGGTCCACAAGTGGATTTTTCCCAAGAACTCACTGATCCAGTTTCCCTGTCTGTGGCCCTCTCCCACTCGAGTGTGGTGTGTCCTGTCACTCAGCCCACTCCTACCTGCAGCAGCTCTTCAAGTTCCTGCTGGAAACGGTCAGTGAGCAGATCCACTAGTTGGCTGCGGGCAAAGTCCACTCGGCCAAAGAATGTGAACTCAGGATTACAGAGCAGATAGAGGGCATGAGCTCCAGCCTCAAGCACTGCTGGGTCTGCATGCTTCACCACTACCTCCTGGAGTTGCTGTAAAAACAGCTCCAGGTGCTGAGAAAAAAGAAGGGGCAGAAGCTAGTGCTGTTAGAACCAGGTGGGGAGGACCACTCTTCTGGAGGGGAGTATAGCTGAGAGGTAAGAAACTGGGTTGAAAGTATTAAATTTCAAAGATAAGATACCTAAGAAAGGGAAGACTGATTTTTCTGAAACCCAAGCTTTTTGAAAAGAACCAGATACTAGCAGAACCTTTGGCCCTAACAGGGAAGCAGCAAGGTAGAGGAAATACATCTTGCTCCTCACCTTCTCTAAGCGCCCGGTGCAATAGATGTTGAGGTCAAAGTAGTTAAGAAGCTGAAGCAGGGGGGCAACCTTCTCTGCATCAGCTGAGAACTGTGATTGAGAGGGAGACCAACTTATTAACTAATATATTGTTAATTCTTACTCCTATTCCTCACGAGAGGCCATTTTCTTTTCACCCTGTCATTCCCAGGTGCTGAACAGTGGGGCAGTTCTACCTTGGCCAGGAGCTGAGGTAACAGGGGAATGAGGTGCTCAGTCAGCTTCACCTTGTCATCCGCTTGAGTCTTACGTTCTTTAGGGGTTAAGCCCTGGAATTAGAGTCATTGGGGGGGGTGTGGGAAAGATGTGGAGAAACACTGGGTCCAGGGGGCATGTATATGTATCTCTCTCCCAACAATCCTATCTATCTAGGAAGGAAAAGAGAATTCATATTTTTTTTTCTGAAAATGGAATTCTTTGAGGGGCAGAGAAAGGATAAAGATGGATAATACCTGTCTGGATTTAATATTGCCAATCAACCCACTCCACCCCTCATGCCATACCTTCCTCCCAGTGACCCGTCCTACAGGCGGGTGACCCTCTGAAGCTTGCCGAACACTGGACACAAGGATTTCTATCAGTGTGCTCTCCTGCACATCGCCCAGGTCTGGGTTGGCAGGAGGATGAAAACACAGAATCATAGATTAGCCACCTTCCATCTCTAAGTCTTCCCCCACCCCAATGCCACCATTGCCCATTACACCTCTGCCTTTTACAACACCGGAAAGAAATATCCCCTGATTTCCTACTAGGAGGTGAGAGGTATCCCCCACCCCCAGCTACCATATGATACCCACTCTGGTCCTTCTCCAGCAGCAAGCTTGTCAGGCATTCCCAGTCCTTCAGCTGAGACCCTGCACAGTCCCATAGGCTGTCTACTAAGTAAGCAGCATGGTCATGGAGCTGTGGAAGAAGGTATACAATAAGTTGCTGAAGCTACATTATAAAACTCTAGGAAGTGGCACCATGTCTCTCCTGCCAAATGTGCCAGCCCCCATCCTTCTCTATCCGCAGCTCTTACGCACAACAGGCAAACAGCTCCTTCCTATACGTCACCTCACTCTCCACAAAGAAGGACAGCAGAAGGTGGAAGAAAGTCCTCTGAGCGTGTGGACTTCGGCGCCGCTCTCTCCCACCCACTGTTCTTGTCTCACACTCAGGGTAGAAGAGCCTGGTAGAATGGACACAAGGAAAAAGCATAACATGGGAAGAAATAATCACCATAGAGGGAAGAAATGCTAGTAAACCAAGGAGAGGTATGAAAAGAACAGAGGTGCAGAGCTAAGGAAAGCCCCAAGGAGTTGAGAGGAAAAAGACTCCGAGAGAGACTTTAATAGGCACGGGGAGTTCCTAGCAAGAGCAGCAGCAGGTGAGGGAGAGAAAACAACAGAGGATGGTGTTAAAGAACACATAAAAGGAGCCCCACTCACTTCCAGTACAGAAACTCCCCCGCAGCAGAAGCCAGGGCTCGGTTAGCGGCGTACACAACAGGGTAGATGCTCTCACAGTCTGCATCTGTCAGCACCCCTTCCATGTTCCTGTCAAGAAAAAAAGGAGAGAAAGCAGATGGATATGGACGTAGTCTTCTAGCACAACTAAGGATAGAAACAAAAAGAAGCAAAAACAATGAGTATTAACTCACAAAGTACTTTTAAATGAAGTGTAGAAGTCAGAGGAGTATGGAGAAAGAGAAGATAGAACAATTTCCCCCTGGAGTTCTTGCAACTTAGAAATAACCTATGTCTTTTAACCTACACATAAGGAAGAGTCAACCTATGCTAGATGGGGCAACAGTATCCTGGAAAGACCTGTCTGATGCTGGAAAGGTAAAAGTCTGAGATGCTTGCTTCCCCACGTCCCAGGACTCACTTAAGGATAAGTATTAGCAATCTGACAGCCTCCACTGCCACATCGTACTCTCGGTCCATGACCATGGAAACCATTCGGTCCTGCAAGAAGGAAGACATTGATCAAAACCTCACTGTATCCACCCCCCAAATCGTGTTCTTTTAGAATTTGATAGATTCCTAAAGAAAGAGAGTAGAAGCAGATGCTGGGATAGCTACAGATACTAGTATATCTAAGCAACAGAAATAGAAAGATGAGGTGGGGAAATGAGAGCCACAGGAAGGAATCAAGCACACAAGTACTGTCCCAATTTTACCTTGAAGCGGCTGGTGAAGAGCTCTAGGCGTGCAGTCAAGTCCCGGTTGCTGTACAACCCTTTGAGAGCCTTCAGGCATTTCAGACGAACCTCTCGATGCTATTGAGGAAAATGGAAGTATGACTGCCTACTCATCCCCACTGGGCCTCTGTATTTCCCTCTGCCTCAAATTACTCATTCTGAGCCTCAGTGTCCTCTATACCAAGGATTCTGAGGTACCTAAAAGACAATGAACAGCTATCTTATTATTTAAAAAATAAAAGGATCACAGCAGAATTTAGCAATCACAGTGAGAAGGACCTCTGGTTATCACTCTAGCACTGCATTACCAACCCATCAATAACATTCTTTTCTTTCTCCCCTCTACTCTGGTTTTGAGGTGTTTTATTCCCTGGATAGGTCTTTCTCTCTTCTTATCCTACCTCCCCAATACAAGGTTCAGGGCCTTGATGGGTTTGTCACTGATGACTACTGAGACACCTAAGTGGCAGGACTAGGAAAAGCTGAAGTGTCTCAGGGCAGGGAAAAGAATGAGGGGAATAGAGGAAAGGCGACTGACTCAGTTCTCACCTTATCATGCAGGGTCCAGCCAATATATTTTAAATAGCTATCAGTGAGGAAAGAGCCGCTGTAGCTTTGCATCCAAGACCCAAGCTCCTCGATGCAGATAGCACGAATCTCAGGAAGGACATCCCTAGGCATAGAGAGATAAATTGACCCTTATCACCTTCTCTCTAAATTCATTTTCCATCGTACCAGATAATCTCCCTGTCATAGTAGAATTTATTTTCTTAACTAAACACCATGTACCATGTCTTTCATTAACTCTTCCTGATGTAAATACGACAGATAAAAAGTAAACATCTGTTACCAGCCCATAAAATAGTTGATCTTATCCTCCCTGTCCCCTTTAAAAACTGATTTTGGAAGTTAATTTAACCATTGGCCAAATAGTGTGTGTGTTTTACCTCCACTTCAAGAAAAGATTAAATTAGCTAAAGGGTTCTGAAAAGGTATGGGCTAAAATCTAGATAAGAGTGAGAAACAAATACAGATGAATTTTTTTACTTAATTCTACCCATTCTTAAACAGTATAAAACTCCCCACCGTTAGCATAGTGAAACAGCAGGCTGGGGTTGGAATAGGCTTGCCAAGCTGTATACCCCCAGAAAATCCCTGCCTTTTCTCTCTCTGCTCTTATCCTCTCAAGTCTCTAGCCCCAGGACATGGGAGACAGGGAAGGTATTAGATAAAGTTGGAGCAAAATACTCAGCAAAGCTCTATTCCCTTATTTTCTTTCCCAGAAGAGCTTATAAGATCCTTTGTAGATGGGGATAAACTAAACCTTACTAATCTAAAATATTTGTTAGTTTTTGCTCTAACTGCATTAATTCTAAGACTAAACAAATAATTTTGAGTTAAGGAGGGAGCCTTGTTACTTCTACAGACTCTATAACCAAGGACCAGTTGCTTCAATGAGAAGAGCTCATTAACCCACCTGTACCGATGTACAAAGACACCTCTGAAGAGGGCATTCATCATCCCCTCAATCTCCTCTTGGTGCTCTTGGAGCTGGAGGACAGGAAGGAACAGGTCAATTTCTCTTGTACACAAGCAATATAAGGCCACAAAAATATCTTAAAAGTATGGCTTCCACCTACATTCTATTTATTACAGAACAGTCTGAACCCTGGTATCTTATATTCCCTTTATATCTAATTCTGGAAGAAACTGTATAGTCAACTGCTACCTCAGAGGCTTATGTTTGGAAACAGTAGTATCCCCTCTGCACCTGGTTATTTTCACTATCTTTGGCTATTCAGAGGCCCTAGCTGGTAGTTACATGTTTTTGACTAACAACAAGCGAGGAAATGAAATTTTAGTAAATGTAGTTTGTTTGACAGAAGATGTGGAAGTAGCAAAAAAAGAGAAGGAAGAGATTAGATCAGGGGTGGGGAAAGTCCAGCCGTATAAAGCCAGGAAATCATTTGGTCTTGCCTACCAAGGCATGAGGAATGAGTTAAGTGTTTGACTAAATATAGCAAGCTAATTTTTAAGTTGATAATTTTGTATGGCCATGAATGATGTTATAAATATCCAAATGGCCCTTGGCAGAAAAAAGGTTTCCCACCTGTGAATTTAGATCAATGGTTCTCAACTGGAGGACCTCCAGGGGCATTTAGCAATGTTGGACATATTTGGTTGTCACAACTGGGGATTACTACTGCCATCTAGTGCTAGAAATCAGGGATGCTGCTAAGCATTCTGCAATATCAGGACAGCCTCCGCAAATGTCAATAGTGCCACTATTAAGAAACCCTAGACTGGATTCATAATAGATACCAAAGAAAAAGAATTATAAGAAGAATTACAAGGATTACAGGGTTTCAGAACTATAAGAGAACATCCTTTAAGATAATAACACTATCTCTTCAATAAGTCAATATGTATACTGGGGGGAAACGGGAAGAGGCAAAGGTTCTGTTTAAGATTTTAAAACAGACTGAAGACACATAACAAAATGTAACACAAAGTTCTTAATTAAATCATGGTTAGGTCTAATCAAATATAAAAACCATTTGAGGAACACATGGAGAAATTTTAATATAACTTGGAATTAGAATCTATTAAGGAATCATTTAGTATTTTTGGATGTGAAAATGATATTGGGGTTATGTAGGACTGTCATCTTTTAGAAGATATATTTAAATTTTTAGGTTGAAATACCAGTATGTCCACAATTTACATAAAATAGTAAAAAAACAAATGAGCAAATATTAGTTGTTAAGTCTAGATAATTTGTATATTCTGTTTGTTCTAGCAGTAAGTCTATTTTTCTGAATTTTTGAAAATTTCAAATTTAAAAAAAAAGGAGAGGGAGGAGGGAAGGAGGAAAGGTAGATCATCAGTACCAAATTCTATAGAAGTTTGGAAAAGGGAGATTGAGAAAAGGTCATTGGCTATAGGGATTAGAACGTCACTGGTTTGAGAACAATGAGAATGGAAGCTGGGCAGCAAAATGGATTCAGGTGGATATAGAGATAAAGTTAGGAAGTACTCTCTCAGGAAGAGTAGAATGAAAGAACGATTTAACGACCTACATATAAGTACAGAGAAAAAGATTAAAAACAAAAAGGGGAATACTTGATGAAGCAAGAGCATAGAGAAGTAAAAAGAAAAAGGCACTAGTGTATTCTTACAATACAACATGCCTAAGATTTGAGATAGAAGTAATACACACAAGATTTAAGAGCATATTGACAGTGAAAGCTGAAAGAATGAGGGAAATAAAAAGGTTCCTTCTCTAATGATTTGGCGCAGATGAAACCTCTGGCAAGGGTTGGGAAAACGATCAGTTGGTATATTAGACTGGTGAGTTCTGCCACCTCGTGGTGGGGAAGTCTCAGATACCAAGGTAGAGGGTGTGTATGTGGTGGGGGATCACTGTTTAATCTCATAATAGACACAGCTGTTTAAAGGTTTAATCAGTGTTATAGATTCTGTTATGGCTTTTGTCCTCCAGTGGTCTTTTTTAAGTGTCAGGCTAGGCAATTTACTTATCTTATTTAATCTTTATTAAAAGGTAGAATTATCCCCTTTTTAAAGAAAAGGAAACCAAAACTTAGAGGTGTTACAGAAGACCATGGAGCTAGTAGCTAATTAGAATGGAATTTAAACTCAGGAGTTACTGAAAGGGCTGTACCCTTTCCATTCCTTAGAAACTTGGCTCCTCCACATCAGTGGTTGGCCTTAGTCCTCTTGTGGTGACCTGTTTACTGTACACTTGACGAGAACTTAACTCCTTGCATGATACGTAGGCACAACACCTAAATACTTCTGATAATGAATGCAGACAAAGGAAACTGAGCAAAAGTGGAATTATAGAGAATTCTAAAATTTATTCACATACCAGAAACAAGATGAGCATGCAATGACCTCTGACAGGATGGGTCTATTAAACTACTGCCAGTCTCCATTATTCATGATCTGAAAGGTGCTTGGGGACCTGTGCTTTACCAGAGAAAAGCGCTTGGGGACTGATAAGGTGGGCTGTGGCAACAGTGAACCAAAGGTAGGAGAGAGGGAAGGGAAAGGCAAGGAATACTTCTCACCTCTTTGCGTTTCTCCAACAGGCTCTCCAGCCGCTCAGGTGCTCTCTGTCCCGGACCCTTATTTCGTTCAGCCTCATACTGACGATGATTGTTGTCTTTGTGCAAACTCAGTTGGAGGGCTACTCTTACCAGAGAGGTCATTAGCTTCATGGCTTTGAGTCAGGAAAAACAAAATAAAGGAATCATTACTTAAGTCAGGGGAGAGAAGGTAGGTTAAAAAAAAAAAAGGGAATAAAAAGCAGTGAAAATGAAAAACTAGAGCAGAGTGGCTCTCAAATCCCAAAACTACTCTAAAGTGTACTTTTCTTTCTCCCTAACGCTGTTGGCTTTTTTAAGTACTCAGCATATTCCCAGTAGTGAGTTATGAGAAACATAGTAAAGCTGGAAATGGTCACTGTGTTCCACCCTTTTGTACAACTCCACTAGTGAGAAACTAAATTGAATTTGGGTGAAAGAAGCATGGCCTTGAAATAAAGAGCTAAGATGCAAGTACAAAAGAAGATCCAGGACTGAAGAACAGAAGAAAGTTCCAACAACCCACAGGAGAACATTTATAGAGTAAAATGAGCGCTCACCAGCCAGGGTGCTAGTGTGACGAAAGGCGCGGACTTGGGAGTCTGACAAGCCAGTGAGCAGAGAGATGAGGTTGTCCATAGGAAAGCCATCATAAAGCAGGCTATATTGGCACTGATAGACCAATGTCCTCATAAATTCACAGAAACTACCCTGGAACTTCTTCCACGATGGACCTGGAGCTGTCAGAGGATAGTCTCCTGAGTCCTAGAAAGGGTTTGAAAAGAATGGGAACTTTATTACCAGGTCTATGAAGCCATAGGGACATTGGATGCCAAAACCCAATCTACAGTCAGGTCGGTGTAGCTCAGCGGTTGAGCATTGACCCATGCACCAAGAGGTTCTAGTTCGATTCTCAGGACACATGCTTGGGATTGTGGGTTTGATCCCCAGTAGCGGGCCCACAGGAAGCAGCTAATCAATGTTTCTCTCTCATTGATATTTCTTTTTTTTCCTTCTTATCAATACTTCTATCTCTCCCTCTCTTTAAAAATCAATAAAAGCATCTTTTTAAAAATTCAATGTATAGTAAATGTGTTCTCTCTGTTATACCTCATTTCCTGCTTTCTCAAATCTAGAGGCATATTCAGATAATACCTATGGATCCCTTTTGCCCCCACAAGATTGAACTTCTAAAAGCTATCACATTTCCTAGAGTTAGAAAGAAGGGGATAATGAGTCTTGTGTTTTGAAGTGAGTGGCATAATTGTCTTGGTCTTCTCTTTCCACCTCATTAAACTGTTCTGTTAGGTGCCGGATGATCTCCGAGTTGGACATCTTCTTGAACATCTCAAGGGTCACAGTGCCTAACGAATGGAAGAAATGAGGTATTTACAAGGAAAATAACTGGATACCATCACTATTTACATATACATCTGAAGATGTGCTCGGGAATATATTGAAAAGAACTTAGGTGAGGAATCAGAAGACCCAAGTCTGCTATCATCTAACTGTGTATCTGCTATAAGGCAACCATCCTAGAAAACCCAAAGGAATCAAGCTGTGGAAAACTGCAGTTATAAAAAATCCCCCCCCCCACCCCTGACACAAAAAACAACAACACAGATTCTGGATTCTTATAATACATCATGCCTAACACTACCTGGCCCAATAAATTAGGTCATGGCCTCTGGTGGCCCATAGCTTCAGTGAAGAAATATGCCATGAAGTGGCTGAGAAATAGGAATAAGAAAATAAGCCCTAGCCAGTTTGGCTTTGGATAGAGCGTCAGCCTGAGGACTAAAGGGTCCTGGTTTTGATTCCGGTCAAGGGCATATACTTTGTTTGCAAGCTCCTTTCCAACCCAGGCCTTGGTTGGGGCTCATGCAGGAGGCAGCCAATTGATGTGTCCCTCACATGGATGTTTCTCTCTCTGTGTCTTTCGCTCTCTCTTCCACTCTTCCTAAAAATCAATGGAAAAATATCCTCTGGCAAGGATTAACAAAAATAAATAATATTTCATCTAGAGAGAGGAAGACTAAAAGGTACCTGGTGGGACCATTTTAATTTGTGAATATTATTAGTATGATTCATTATTTTTCCACAAAGGGTCTTGTCTCCAAACCAACATAGTTCCCTACTGGATCTCTATTTACCAATTAACCATCTATTTAAATAAGTGAACTTTTTCTTATGCTTTAACCTTCTTCCTTTATTTAGAAAATGCCTAATGCTACTCCTCTAAATGGAAGATTCATAACACAGGCTCAGAAGACTAGAGACCAGAAAGGAGTAGGAGTTTCCTCACCTTTACATCCACAAGATTGGATAAAAAAGTTAATGAGCTCCAGGAATCCTGAATCCTGGTTTTGCTTGTAGCTCTCCAGCCACTCATCCACCAAAGACTAGGAAAACAATATGGATGATTTATATTTTTGGCACAATGACAGACTATAAATCCTGTGTGATCTTCTCAAGTGAAGCATCTAAATTTCTGATTAAATTTTTAAGAAGTCTTTTAAAATTTATTGTTGAACTAGAATGAAAGGTGAAATTCCATATGGCTAAAAATGAAGTGAAGGTAGCAATCCTTAGAGATAAGCAAACTGACTGTTGCCCTGGAGGTTTCTATTAAACCCTGGGAACCCTTTCTGTCCAGATGGCTACATGGAAATCAGAGCATAAGAGGTTGAGTCTACGGGCTTTCCAAGAAGAGTAGTCCAAAAAGGAGGCTTCTGCATAAAGCTGAGTCCTGCAAACAGTTACATCCTTATGAAAGCAAGAATGAGAAATAAACCTACAGGTCAGAAGAAGACAAGAAAACTAGCCAGCTATGACTTTAGTGTGAGGTGGAGAGAAAAAATAACCCTACCTTGAGAATTCATAACCATAAAACAGCTCAGATCTAGATTTTCAGTTCATATTCTATATACTATCTACATTATCAGAATAATCTCAATCAGAGAATTTAATTAAAAGTGATTCTGGAGTGTCCCCAGTTAAATGCAGATTCCTCTCTTACAAACCCAACTTTAGCCCTAACCGGTTTGGCTCACTGGATAGAGCGTCAGCCTGTGGACTCAAGGTTCAATTCCAGTCAAGGGCACATGCCCAGGTTACGGGTTCCATTCCAAGTAGGGGGTATGAGGAGGCAGCCAATCAATGATTCTCTCATCAGTGATGTTTCTCTCTCTCCCCCTCTTTTCCTCTCTGAAATCAGTAAAAATATACATATTTTTAAAACCCAACTTTAACCCAGGCCCCTAAAGAATTCCAACATACAGAGCTCCATGGAAAAGGAGTGGATCACAGTAAAACCTAGTAAAGAAACAAGGCACTAAAAGTAAGAACCAGCAGGAAAAACAGACAGCAGAATTATATTCACAGATTTTAGACACTGAAGTTATCAGATTATAAAATTATTATGCTTACTATGATTAAAGAAATGAAAGAGAAGCTTGAAAGTAGAAGAACAATTAATTTTGAAAGGGACAAACAAAATTTGCTTGAGAAATATAATAAAATTTAAAACTTCAATTAATAAATTAAAAGCAAATTTGACATAGCAGAATAGAAGATGAGTAAACTGGATGATTAAGTAGAAGAAATTATCCAAATGCAGTCAGCCCAGAGACTAACAGAAATAATGAAGGAGCTATTAAGAGACATGGAGAATATAGTGAGAAGTTCTAATGGTATCTACTTGAATTCTAGAAGAAGGTAATAGAATAAAGAAGAGGCAATATTTGAAAAGAATTTTCTGTAGTTGTTGAAAGACACCAGTCCTCAGAGCCTGGACACTAATGGATCTCAAACATGACAAAACATCCTATAAAACACCATAACATTAAAAAAAAAAAGTCTTGAAAACCGTCACAACAAAAAGAGATCACTTACAAAGGATTTGCATTTAACACAAAAACATTTACAAATTAGATATGCATAAATACATTAGCCCTAGCCATGTATGGCTATTAAAATTAAATCAAATAAAAATTAAAAATCCATATCTATATGTGGCTAATGGATACTATAATGGAGAAAATATAGAACATTTTCATCCTTACAAATTGTTGTAATAAGCAATGCCAACTTAGACTGATAGCTGACTTTCAGTAGCAATAAGGGAAGTTAGAAGGCAGTGGAATAATATTTTTAATGTGCTAAGAGAAAAAAATGTCATCTTAGAATTCTATACACATCAAAGAATCTTTCAAGAATAAAGTAAAGACATTTTATTACAAGCAAAGAAATAAGTTTGTTAACAAACTCTAAAAGAAAGTGTAAGGGATAAACAATGGAAAACAAGAGAATGATTCTGTATGAAAAATTTGAGATTTTAGAAGGAATGATGAACAAAGAAAATGATAAAAATGTAGGTAAATATAAACAAATATTGCTAAAATAGTAATGTCTCATTTTCTGGGAGAGGAGGAATAGACACAACTAAAACACTGTACACTAGCATGTAAACTGGAAGGGGCAATTGGAATTAAAATGTGCTTAAGTACTTGTAGAAGATATAAATACAAAAGCAAGCAAGGAAAGAGGAAGAGAGGAAAGGCAGGATAAAGGGAAAGTACATATAATGGTAGAAATAAATTCAAATATATCAGTAGGGACAATAAATAAAAATTAAACTCTCTTGTGAAATGGATTTGACAGAATGGATTAAATCTAGATATATGCTGTATGCAGAAGACAAATTCCAAACATACAAAGAAAGTAAAGGGGTAGAAAAAAACAGTAGGCAAATATTAAAAAATAATAATAAAGCTAGCCCTAGCTGGTTTGGCTTAGTGGATAGAGCATTGGCCTGCAGACTGAAAGGTCCTGGGTTCGATTCCAGTCAAGGGCACATGCCTGGTTTGAGGGCTCAGTCCCTAATAGGGGGTATGCAAGAAGCAGCTGATCAATGATTCTCTCTGCATTCTTAATGTCTCTCTCTCCCCCTTCCTCTCTGAAATCAATAAAAATATTGATTGAAATCAATAAAAATATTTTTAAAATAAATAAAATAAAGCTAAGGTAGATATGTTAATACAAAACAAAACAATTTGTCTTAATGTTTACAGATAAAGGAGTGTCATTATCTATATATATAAAACCCTAATATGCAAATAGATTGAATGGCAGAACAACTGAATAACCGCTATGATGTGTGCTGATCACCAGGAGGCGCGCAGGAAACATGGTGGGCATCAGTTGCGGTGGGATGGTGGAACAGGTGAGCAGGGGCGCTGGCCCCACTCACACCCCTAGCTGGTGCCCAGTGCTGGTCCCAATCGCTCAGTGCCATCAGCAGTTGTGAGCAGCAAATGCCAGCCCTGAGGGGCAATTGGGGCAGCAGCTACAGCTTGCACCCACTGCTGGTACAGGCCCCGCTTGCACCTGCTGCTGGCACCAATCCCAATGGCTATGCGCTGTCAACAGGTACAAGTGGGGCCAGCGTCATCAGCGTATGGGAGTGGCACTGGGGGGGGGGCATAGCGAGAGGGGCCAGGTGGGGGCATGGAGGATGGGCTGAGACCTGCCCCTGTGCCCACCACAGCCTCACAGTCCACAGTTCCTTTCAAGGTGCACAAATTCATGCATTGGGCGCCTAGTATGACAATAAAAGGTTTGATTTACCAAAAAACAAAGCCTCAAAATATTTAAGGCAAAGATGGGTATGAATACAAAAAGAGTAATTGAAAAAGTCACCTTTTTACGCGGCTATCTCTGCAATTGATATATCAAACAGACTGAAAAAACCTCAAAACCCCCTTAAACTAACAATGGAAATATCAAAGCAATATCATATTTAACACTTTGATCTCACCTAAGAGAACACTCAACCCAATAACTGGAGAACACACATCCTTCAAGCACATGTAAAATAGTTTCTGGAAAAGGCCTAATGCTATCATAAAGCTAGTCCTCAAGTTTCGAAGACCATATTTCTAACTACAATGCAATAGCATTAGAAATCAATAACAAAAATATAAATAGAAAAACACAATGCTTGAAAATTTTAAGCTTCTGAAAACTAAAAATCTATGTTACATATCAATGTGGGTGAATCTCAAACAATTAAAATAAGTCACAGAAGACTATACAAAGAATGATTCATTTAAATTACAGAACATATTTATTGGAGATAAAACTATAATGTAATGACAAGGAAATGATTAATAAAAAAATTCACTCTAGTGGTTATCTCTGAGTGGTGAGGGACTGTGAGGTTAAGGTAGAAGGAAGATATATAAGGGTCTCTATAGCACTATTAATATTTCTTGGGTTAGGGCTGGCGTTCTGGGTGATCATTTAAAATTTTTTACATACTTAAAAAATTTTTAATATACTTTCAGATGATAACAGAATTATAATCAGCCATAAAAAATGTGAGGAGGAGAAAAAGGAATTACGTATAACTGTCAGAGTGAAACTAAAAAGTGATAAGGGTGAACAAGTTGTCACCCATATCCAAGCTGTCTTTCTAGATTATCCAATGCCTCTCCCTGCTTCATTACTCTGTGATAGTTAGGAAAGGAACAATCTCTCTCATCTGAGGTCTCCCTTATTTCACTTCATGATCTTATCCGTCTTTCCTGATACAGGTTATGTTCACTAAAATGTCCACATTAAATCAAGTTTGTGGACACTTGTCCTTATCTTTTCACCCTACGAAGTGTGAAGTGGAATTAAGAAACAGTGAGACAGTTTTACCTGCATGTCACTTTTGGCACCTTTCACAGCATCAAAGAGATCACTGGCTGGTGGCTCTGATTCTTTCTGGCTATGACCACGTATCATTTGAGACCCCTTCTTAGGATGTTTTGCCACCTAATAAGTATAAAGAAATAAGGAATATTTTTAAAAAGTTAACATGTGGTTTCATCATCACATAGGTAGGCTTTAGCTGCCAATTATATAGCAGAGTTTGAGTCACTGCTTAGATCTGAAATAATTTTTATATTGTGAACTTTTTCTCTTAAAAAATCCCTTAGCCCCATTCTTGTTCCTCTGAATCCTAATAACCCTTCTCTTTGATTTTTTTCTCTTCAAAATTTGCCTTCTTCCTACTCCATCTCTTAAAACTTTAAAAAATGTTTTTACTTCAGAGAGAGGAAGGGAGAGGGAGAGGGAGATAGAAACATCAATGGTGAGAGAGAATCACTGATCAGCTTGCCTCCTGCACATGCCTACTTTGGAACAAGCCTGAAACCTGGGCATGTGCCCTGACCGGGCATCACACCACAATCTCCTGGTTCTTGGATCCATGATCTGCCTCTTAACCACACTGGCCAGGCTCTTAAAACTCTTTAACAAGTCTTGTCCTTTCATCAAACATACCTCCCGAGCCTCTTTGAGGTTTTGTTTGGCTGCTTCCCAGACCAGGTTTGAAAACAAAAAATTGACGGACTCACAGGGGTTGTTCTGAGTGGTCGTTTTGCTGTTCTCTTCTTCATATTACGTCTCGCGCTGTCTTCAAAGTCACTCCCTTCATCAGCTGACAAAGAATCACTATCCCTATGAGGGAATGTAGTTCTCCTTAAATACAACTCCCCAGTTCCTCCACAGGAAAGGGTAAATAAATTATAATTTCTTTTTATTTCTAACTGTACCCCCCTCTCCATGAGAAAAATATATTTAACATGAGCTTACTGTTAGCCAGTAAGGACAAAGCCTTAAAGGAAAACTCACTTGAATAAAGCAATGGAGATGAAGAATGAGGACCTAAAACCCTTGACTAATAGTCTCTAAATCTATACCAGTATATATAAAAGCGTTAAGCAACTGTTATGGCCAAACGACCAGTCGACCAGTCACTATGATGCATACTGATCAGCAGGGGGCAGACGCTCAACACAGGAGCTGCCCCCTGGAGATCACAGCCAACCTCCTGCGGTCCCTTCCCCTGGCTGGCAAACCTCCCATCCCTCCCCTTGTCTAACAGGCCTGTCCCGCAGCAGGCAGGCCCCCAGGCTCCAGCTGGCTCAGCCCCGATCAGGACTGGGCAAGACAGCCCCCCGTAGGCCAGCCATGCCTAGCGACCCCACCTCGCATGAATTTTGTGCACCAGGCCTCTAGTAAGAAAATAAAGTGATATTTACTTAAGTAGGTAGAGGGATCATTGCTGTGTGGAGAAAAGTGAGCATGGCTTGGGAAGTCATATATTAATCATACATAAACAGGAGATTAAATGGGCCTGAAGTTAAATTCCACCCCTTGAAACAAATTCACATGTCTTATTGATTCCCATTAAGTTTATAACATAGGTATAATCTGGTTCTCAATAGTAGTACTGTCTGAAACAGAAATGATTTGGAGGAAGTCAACTGAAATAACCAGGGGGTAAATCAGATGTTTTACATGGTTATTTTTTTTTTTCTGGAAAGATAAAAGAAAAACAATAGGATATAGTAGTATTATAACCTTCACAGGAAAAGCTCAAAAATGGTAACAAGGATAGATGGACCTGTATATAAAATTCCCAAATAAAAGCACTAAAGGACACCAAGTACAAAGTGGTAGTTGCCTACTATATGTCAGGCAACAAATAAAGAACTCTTCACTTCCCCTTCCCCTGTGTCCCTGCTTCCACCAGAGGTTGTGCATGCTGAATGTACAAATGTGTTCAAGAAGGTCTGAAGGTGGGTGATAGATTTAGAACAGCATGAATTATTCTCGATGGCTGTAACATGTAGGGCAGACAAAAACAGCCAGCAGAGCTGGAAGGGGGCACCGTTGTGAACCTTTTACCATCACGTTGGTAGAACGACAGAGGGGAAAGCTGCCGACCACGCAGGCAAAAGCCAGACAAGGTAACAATTTTTTTGCCAACTCCACTCACCCCTCTGAAGTCTGGTCTGAGTCCCTGTCATCCCAGGGAACATTGACATACAAACTGGACGCAGACAGGCTCCTCTGTCCACCTCCCATCGCCCGCTGCAGCGGGGAGGACATACTGCCCGGGGAGGAGGAGCTATGGAGCCAGGAGGAGGCAGGTCGAAGGGTAGGCATGGTGGTCCTGCTGGAGGAGAAAATAGAGAAAATGGCTCCCCCCTTCCCCTTCCACTTCTCCCTCCCAGCTCTCCCTTTTCTTTCCAAGGGAACCACTTGCAACTGCGGGGACGATGTGTGTGTGTGTGTGTGTGTGTGTGTGTGTGTGTGTATGTGTGTGTGTGGCCTTGACCTAAGGCAGCAGGGCATTAAAGACAGACAGATGCAGACCACGGGGCTGGAGCTGCTTTCCAAGGGCCGAGCAGGGCACACGCCAGAGCGGCTTAAAGCAGACCCCACTCCAGATTTGGAAGCGCAAACAGCCTGGTTCAAGTGAACCAGCAAACGCACAACAAACACATAAAAATCCAAAAGCACCCAGACATTCATTTCTAGAAAGTTGGTACTGCTTGATTCCACACAGAATGGAATGGGACATTTTTAACGAACTGGGCTGGGGGGTGGGGGGTGGGGGGGAGGCGCCATTAGAATAGGGCCAGAAATGCCAAAGGAATAAAGTCCGCGTCGTCTACTTTTCCAGATGATGGTACATCGGACCCTCCCTGGGGTAAGTTTCTTTGGGCTGAGGAACCTTCTAAACGCTCACGAGACTACCAGTCTTTCAGGTCCTGGAAATGGAAGCGGCCCCTAAGACATGGAGGAGGAAGGGGACAGGAGGGCGGGCGCGGGGTGGGGATGGGGGCGGAGGAGGGCCGGGAGGTAGAGGGCGAATTCCCAGGTCAAAGAGGAACCTCACTGCCTTAGCCCAGGACAGCGACTTCTGGCTGAGTAGAGTTGAGTTAAAGTCACCACCTGGGGTCCATCCCTCTGATGGCTGTAATCGCCCCACCTACGACACAGGCGCCCGCCGCTTCCTTCTGGCGGCGGAAGAATCCAGAAAAACGCGGGAAGGCGCGAGGTGCGTTGTGCGCAGGCGCGAGACCAACGGTAATTGTCGCGAGGCTTGGGCTTGTGCGAGCTCGTGCTCACCACGTTCCTGTCACGCCGCTCTGGCAGCCTCGAGCCGCCACCAGCTCTCCCACGTGCTGCCCAGTCACGTGGGCTTAGGCGCTCCAGCGGCCCAATTCAACCGAGCTCCACCCCGGCCCCAGCCTCTCTGCTTCCACTATCGCCTCCCTCTCACCGCCCCCGCCACACACACACACACACACACACACACACACACACACACGCACGCACACCATTGGCCGGGCTTTGCGGTACACCAGTAGTAGCCCCTTCATTCTGGCTTATCAACTACCATAGGCTGGGGGTCTGCCCTGGCCCCGCCCTTCGAACCGGATAGTCACTCCCCTGAGAAAGGCCACGCCCCAGCCTTCGTAGTTCAGCCTAATCCCGCCCCCCCGGCGAGCTCCCCCCACTACATTGGCTTAATTTCTCCCTTTGTCCCGCCCCTGAGGCCGCCTCCTTACCATCATTGGTAAGGCCCCGCCTTGGGCCCCTCCCGCGGTCCGACTCGCCAGTCCCATTGTCTCGGTTGATACTGCCTGATCCAGCGCTCCTCCTCGGTGTTCAAGTTCCCGAGGTCGCGCTCTTTCTCTGGCCGGCGGGACGGTCCAGCGGCGGAGAGCCGGCTTCCCGAGTTCGGGCAGCTCTTCCTTCCTCCGTAGGACCCGCTGTGCTGTTGTTCCAGGGTCGCAGCAGCTATGTCTGCACTGCGAACTCTTCTGTTGCTGCTGCTACCTCTGTATCCCGGTCCCGGTCCTGGACCCGGGAGCGAGGCAAAGGTCATCCGGAGTTGCACGGAGACCCGGCAAATTCTGGGGGCCCGGGGATATAGCTTAAGCCTCCTCCCTCCCGCCCTGATCTCAGGTGAGGAGAATAGAGGAAGACTAGAGAATGGGGGGCGAGGGAGGGGTCGGGGTGGGTCCTCCCCGTCTCACAATGACTCTTCCCGTTCAGAGCGACCTTTGTCATCTTTTTGTCCCATAGTAATAACGCCCCTCCTGAACTTCCTTACCAGGAGCACAGTAACCCTCCTGTTCACATAGTAGCTATTTTACGCCACCCCCACCCCAAATCCCTTTCTAGTAAGTAGCACCCATCTCTCTGGTTCTTTCTTTACAGCCCAATTTGCTCTCCTTGCTATTTCTAAGGGCACTCCTATAATACTTGCTTGTTTACCAAGGAACCCCACCCCTCCAGACCCCATTCTTCCTATAGAAGCTGTCCTGTAAGTCCTTAGAGGGCCTGGGGTGTGCCATGCTGGGGACGGTGGCCTGAGGGCCCTCTGACCCCTCATTTTGCCAGTTACTATTTGACACCCATGCCCAAAGGCAGTGGCCTGGGGATGGGTGAGGAGACAATAGAGTGGGTATAGGGTCAAGTAGGAATGTGTGTACAGACAATAGAAAAGAAACCAGACCGGTGAAACGGGAGGGATGGCCCCCGGAGATAGGCAGGAAAAGGAAGGAATTGTACCACATCACTTCCCACCATCCCTTATTTCCCACCATACCTTGTGTCTCCTCTGTCTAGGTGAGCACCTCCGGATCTGTCCCCAAGAATATACATGCTGTTCCAGTGAAATAGAGGAGAGGCTGACCTGGGACACTGAGAGTACTTTCCGAAGCCTGGTGGAGGAGAGTGGCTCCTTCCTGGTTCACACATTGGCTTCCCGGCATAGAGCATTTGATGGTGAGGACTTGGGGTCCCCGAACCTGGCCACACAGCTCCTCGCTGTGCTCATGATCCCAGCAAGCATCCTGTCCTCACTTCCTACTCCCATCCCTAAGGCACCCCTACCCTGTCTTAGCTCCCCAACCCCACCCCAGGCTCTCTCCAGGGTCCCGCCCCATCCCCTTCTTAACCTGCTCAAGTCTGAGAGTTGCTCCGTTTCTAACTCACTTGTCTTTTTTCTCCCTACTTTCTTCTTGCCCTTGCTCTTTCACTTTTTCATCCTTCTCTGGCCTCATCCCACCTCACACCGCTTTCTTTGCATTTGCCACAGAGGTTTTTCGGGAGATGCTCTCATCAGCTGAGCACTCCCTGGCCCTGCTCTTCCACCGCTCCTATGGCCGCCTATATTCCCAGCATCCCCCCTTATTCAGCGGCCTGTTCTCTCGGCTGCGGGACTACTATGAGAAGTCTGGTGAGGGCTTAGATGACGCCTTGGTGGATTTCTGGACGCAGGTCCTGGAGAGAATGTTCCCCCTGCTGCACCCACAGTACATCTTCTCCCCTGAATACCTGTTCTGCCTCACTCGCCTTGCCTCCTCTGCTGATGACTCTCTGAAGCCTTTCGGGGACTCACCCCGTCGCCTCCGCCTGCAGGTGAGGGGTCTCAAGGCCTGAGTTTCAGCCATCTCTGACCTAGTGATCTCTAAACTGTGCATTCACCTCCAACAGAATGACCGTCCCTTTGTGCTCCATTCACCCCTGACCTGGTGATCTCCACATCCTGCATGTCAGCCATCTCTGACCTTGTGATCGCTATCTAGAGCCCCAGTGACCCCTGCCTGACCCAGTGCTCCTTGATTTCCTTTAATTGGATGTCTCCCACTCTCATCCAGTGCTGAAGTTTCACACACATCCCTGACTCACTCACCTGCTCTTGCCCCCCAGCCACCTTTCTGCCAACTCTTTCCCCGTTCTAATATCTTGACCTCCTCTGGTTCAATTAAATGTGAATTAGGTGCTTAGTATTTGAGAAGGATTTTCATTTTATAGTATCTCATTTAATTGCCATGGTAACTCTGGGAGGTAGATGGTAGCATTGCTGTTTTACAGATGAGAAAACTGAACCTCCCAGAAGTTAAGGTCTCACAGCCAGTAAATGGTAGAGCTGTGTCTCACACCCAGGTCTTCTGGCTGTAAGTTCAGTGTTTGTCCTGATGCACAGTCCCATTATCTCCAAGTCCTGTAAAACAATCCCTCCCATCTCTTCCCAAGCCCAGCTCACCTTGACTATAATTCCTTTGAGCCTCTTGTGCCTGCCTCCCTGTACCACCTGATAATCCTAACCACCCCAAGATAACTCCACAAACCTTCCCTCAACTGCTCATCCTGGTGGTATAGTCTCTTGGCCCCAATCTTGACTGACAAGACAACCCTATGGTTTTTCTCGCCTTCTTTCTTCTCCCACAGATAACCCGGGCCATGGTGGCTGCCCGGGCCTTTATCCAGGGCTTGGAGACTGGAAGAGATGTGGTCAGTGAAGCACTTAAGGTTAGAGGGTGCTTGAGTGTGGGTGGGGCTCAGGGCGGGAAAAAGAGATGCCCTGTGAGGAAGTCAGATGGCAGCTGGCAGGAGAGACGTGGAGCTTTCCCATGTTTGCTGTGAGACCCTGGAACCCCAGGGTGAACCAGGAAGGAGGTGGGCCAAAGGGAAGTCTCCCTGGTATCATGATTCATGATCTGACTCTCTCCTGCCCTCTGATGACTCATATTCCTGTCAGCCTCTGGGGTTCTGCTAATCTCCACAACATTCTGCGATGGGAGTACTGGTCCCCCCAGTTTCCTCCAGGTGCCACAGTGGCTCTTCCTGCTACTGAAGGCCAGATTCCTGACTTCGCCTTCTAGGTTCTCTTTCTACCACCCATTCTCTCCCTGACCTCCAGCCTTACCTCTTCTATCCTGTTTCATCCTTCCCCACTCTCATCCTTAAACCTTTTCTCAGACCCCACTGTTCCATCCTTCCCAAAAAGCAGCATCTACAACCTAGCCCCGAGGAACTTCCCTCCACAGTCTTTTGGGGGTCTCACCTGCTGGGGTCACTAACCCTAGCCATTCACATCAGTTCTCCATATGGGGCATGGGAAGGTAGGGTGGGATGTTTGATTTCTCTCTTCGCAGCACTAAGTTTGGCTGAGGACAGCCTCAGTGTTTGTGGATTACCTAGCCCAGCTCTCTGCCCCCAGGTCCCCATGTCCGAAGGCTGTAGGCGGGCTGTAATGCGTCTGACTGGCTGCCCTTTTTGTCGGGGGGTCCCCCTGCTGCCGCCTTGCCGGGGCTTCTGCCTGAACGTGGCCCATGGCTGTCTCAGCAGCCAGGGACTGGACCCTGACTGGGGGGCCTATCTGGGTGAGGACTCAGGAAAGCCTGAGAAGCTTGTCCCTGTAAGGGGGAGTGGGAGGGAGTGGGAGGGATTTTTTAGCCATATTGAAGGGGGAGGGAGTGGTAGAGATCATGAGCCTCCCCATCTAACACTTTGCTGCCCAGGTCAGGTTTTATGGGAACTTCCTAGTTTAATGAGTACCTCCCTGCTGTCCCCCCATTTCACCCTTGGCTTTCTCCCCCTCCTTCAAGATGGTCTCCTGTTCCTGGCTGAGAAGATCCAGGGCCCCTTTTCCTTTGAGCTGGCAGCTCAGGCTATTGGGGTGAAGATCTCAGAAGGTTTGATGTACCTGCAGGAAAACAGTGTAGGGGTGTCCACCCAGGTACAGGAGCCTCGAGGAGCGTGGGAGTGTCAGCCTGAGGGCTGGGAAGGGTGGTATGGGTGTCAGCTCTACTACGGGAGAGAGAAGGGTGGAGGCAAGGGCCTGGGATTGTGAGACAGTGTTGGGTGGTAGGGAGACATTGTAGGGTACCTGGGGAAACCGGGCTATCCTGGGAGATTTAGGTGTTGGAATGGAGATTCAGTGTCAGTTTCATCCTGTGGGGCATCCCTGTGACACAGGTGTTTCAGGAATGTGGGGTCCCCCCAAAGGCGATGGCCCGTGCCCACCGAGCTCTGGCACCCATAGAAGAAGTGGGCCGGCTCTGGACCGCGGCAGCAGGGGCGGAGGAGGAGCAGCCCACGAAAGCTGCGGGCAACAGCCTGCCCCAGATGGTGAGTTGGGGGGTGTTGGGTGGGTGGGTGGGTGGGCGGGCATGCGCTGCAGCTCCACC
>PVJC01010101.1:0-44423 GCA_004026665.1 Murina feae
TGCCCCCATCTGCTGGCCTGGTTGCCCCAAACTGCCCCTCCCCCCTGCTGGTCTGGTTGCCCCCAACTGCCGCCCTTCCCACCAGCCTGGTCGCCCCACGCAGCGTGCTGTTTAGTCGTTTGGTCATCACTCACTAATCCCCCTGCCAGCCTGGTCACCCCACGAAGCCTACTTGTTCAATTGTTTGGTCATCCCTCACTAACCCCCCTGTCGGCCTGGTCACAGGCAGCCATCTTGTGAGGGTGTGAGGGTTAATTTGCATATTATCTCTTTATTATATAGGATTTCTAGAGGTTTTGGAATTCTTCAGTATTTCATGCTGTAAATGTTTTCCATAGGCAAGATAATTAATTATATAACATTTTTTTCTTTTATGTGATCTTACTGAAGGGTATAACATACTATCTTTTTATAGTTTATTGCTTATGTTACTTATTATGTTTCTGTTGAAATTTGAAACAATAGGCATATAATAATTTGGGGAATTTTTTTTTTATAAGTCTGTAGAAGAGAAGCTTTCTCTAGCACAGGAGGACTTAATTTCAAACAGAAATCAAATTGGAAGCCAAAATAAATTGATTCAAGAACTAAAGACTGCCAGGGCTACTTTGGAGCAGGATGCAACAAAGAAAGAACAACAATTAAAGGAACAGAGTGCAGCACTACAAGATATTAAAAAAGAAAAGGTATTTTATTTTCTGACTAAATCCAGAATCTTAGCATTGTCATGGCCATTGAGACCCTTCAGTCAAACCTCTTATTCTCAATAAGGCATCTCCTCTATTTTCAACAGCTCAGATGGACTTATAGCTTCTAATAAAACAGTTTTAGTCTTTGGAATTTTAATTCTAGGATGTACTTCTTTCATTTCTATTCATTTTTATTACTATTATTTTTAGTTTCACATACTAATCTATTTTTCTAACCATAGACCCTTGGTTATTCAAAAACATGTATTACAGCCCCTCAATGATTTCTGTCTTCTGGATGTAGGAGTGAGGTAATAAAAGGTCTGAAAATAATTCTCAAGCTTAAAAATTCCTAAAATTAAGAACTAGATTTTTCTAAGGGGCAGTATGAGTATATTTTATATAAATGATGCTATATTATAAAGCTTAAAGTAATGTATTAAATGACCAGTGTGTTTAAAAATCAGTTCTTTATGAAAGAGAAATTCAGATTCTAGGGAACATTTTTATGTTGTTTCATAATTGAAATCATATTTCCATCAACTGATAGGATATTCTGAAGTATACAACTGCTGAAGTGCTTGGTATGTGTAAATTGTACAATTTTGAAATTATCTTAATTTAAAAAATTAAGGTATTTTTTGTGGGGGTGAGGCTGGTAAAGCTGAAATGAATTCATGATTTGTGCTTAAAGTTTAGAAAATTCTGATAGAAATATAGTTTATAAACCTTTAATTTAAAGGGCTATACTTTAGTCAGACCTTGATTTAGTTTACCTCTAACTGTAATAGATTATTTAACTTCTCTAAACTTTTGTTTATTTACTTAAAAAATGATAATTAAAAAGAGCTACTTAGTATAGAGATTAAATTAGGTAATATATAATACTCCTAGGTGTGCCTTATAAAGATAGTGATAGTAATAATAAGAAGATTATTAATAAGAATAATAATGGTAGTTTGGGCTATATTTTATACTTAGTTGGCCAGTCACTATTCACTTTATAATATTAACACTAACTACTTAATCCTTAATAATAATCGTATTGTTCACATTGTATAAATAAGGACAAAGAGGCAAAAGAAGGTAATTTACTTATGTTAACTTAGGTAGAAAGAGGCAGAGACAGTGTTATAAATGGTAGCAGTCATTGTGATTATATTAATTATCAGTTAAATATTTACTTTAAAATTGTTTTGAAAAAATTTTTCTACAGTCGCTGAAAGAAAAAGAACTAGCAAGTGAAAAATCTAAATTGGCAGAGATAGAAGAAATTAAGTGTAGACAAGAAAAAGAAATTGCTAAACTGAGTGAAGAACTCAAATCCCACAAGCAAGAAAGCATAAAGGTATGTTAAGATAATCATGGTTCTTTCTTCAACACTGTTATTGGCATTTAAATTTACACACACACACAAACACACTAGAGGCCTGGTGCACGAATTCGTGCACCAGTGGGGTCGCTTGGCCTGGCCTGTGGGATTGGGCTGAAACTGGCTCTCTACCATCCCCTGAGGAGTCCTGGATTGTGAGAGGGTGCAGGCGAGGCCTAGGGACTCTACTAGTGTACGATCAGGGCCCGGGAGGGATGTGGGAGGTTGGCCAGCTGGGGAGGGACTGTGGGAGGGCTCCAGGGAATGTCCAACCCATCTCACTCAATTCCGATGGGCCGGACCCCAACAGCAAGCTAACCTAGTAGTTGGAGCATCTTCCCCCTGGTGGTCAGTGCACGTCATAGTGAGTGGTTGAGCGGCCTTAGCATATTGTTAGCATATTATGTTTTGATTGGTTGAACGGACAACCAGATGACCAGACCCTTAGGATATTAGTCTAGTGCACAAAATTTGTGCAAGGGCAGGGGGGTTCCCTCAGCCCAGCCTGCACTCTCTTCAGTATGGGACCCCTCTCACAATTCGGGACTGCTGGCTCCAACTGCTCACATGCCTTCCTGCCTGATTGCCCCTAACTGCTTCTGCCTGCCAGCCAGCCTGATCACCCCCTAACTGCTCCCCTGCCAGTCTGATCGACACCTAACTGCTCTCCTGTTGGCCCCATCACCCCCAACTGCCTTCCCCTACCGACCTGCTCTTGTCCAACTGCCCTCCCCTGCCAGCCATCTTGTGGCGGCATCTTGTGACCACATGGGGATGGCCATCTTGTGCAAGAGTGTGACAGTCAATTTGCATATTATCTCTTTACTATGTGTGTGTGTGTGTATATATAGAGAGAGGGGGGGGGAGAGAGAGAGAGCGAGAGCCTACTATGTACTAGGCACAATGTTTTGTTATTTTTGACAAATGCTCCTGCTCTCAAGGGTACTCTTGTGTTGCATAATTGTATGCATATTGAAACCATATTACTTTTGTTTTGGGTTACTGAATAAAGCAAAGCAACCCTAAAAGTTTAGATTTTGTTGAGATGACAATCAAGAGAGCTATTGATTTAGAAAATTATATTTGTAGATTGTAAACTTCAAAATATGTTAGGGTTTAGAATTAAGATTTTTAAGGAATTCTGTTTCTTTAATTGTTTTCTTCCTAAAATCCTTTAACAATCTCTTGAATATTTTTCCTGGCATAAGCAAAGCTAGGATGCTATTTAAAGAAACTAATTGTTTGTAATTTGCTCTGGAAAATGTTAGTCATTTGATTCCCTCTTGCATGTTCTCATAATACCTGTTATGTCTATCAGTATACTTACAATTTTGCTTTATAATTATTTCTATTGTGTCATTAGGTTCTTCCAGACTGTGACTTCCTTAAAGCACTGAATGTATATAGTTAATCTTTGTGTAAATTCCAACACAGTATGTGATGCCTAAATGGTGACAAAAAACACATGCTAAGTCAATAAAAGGAAATAGAGGGTAGAAATTTTTTACATAATTCTATTAAAACATATGTATGCAAAGTATCACTTAAATTTAAATGATGGTTCAACAAGAAGTAAATAATTTGGCATCTTTTAAAACAATTGTTCGAAATATTGAACTTTAAGAATATCATTAGAGAAAAGACTAAAACTCATGTGTGTATATTATTGTAATACATTGCATAAATTTCAGCTATATTTTGAGATATTTCCTCTATAGAATGATTTATTTTGGGCCTTTTAAATAGGAGCTAACAAATCTCAAGGAGGCCAAACAGCTTTTGATTCAGCAGAAACTAGAGCTTCAAGGGCAAATAGATTCCCTGAAGGCAGTCCTTGAGCAGGAGAAGAAGAATCAGCAAATGCTAAAAGAGCAGGTGAAAAAGGAAGAAGATGAGTTGAAGAAAGAATTTATTGAGAAGGAAGCTAAACTGGTCAGTAAGTTAATGGTGGGAAGTGTGTCTGTAATTCATTTATAAACCAATCCAGTAAGAGAGGATTTTCCTACCCAGAAATTACAATTGAAATGTTCAACTGACATTTTAATTTTTGTTTAGGAAAAGAGATCTGATTTGCTTAAATGGCTGAAGTATGATTGGAAATATTTTGTAATTGTATTTTGGTTGATATAGGTAAAAAGCCAATAAAACATGATTAAAAAACAAGACACTTTTAGTGCCAGAAAAACCCTACAGCTATGTAAATTAAGGTAAATGGCATGAATGCTAATCATGTTCAACTCATTTGGTCAAAGTGAATGTTGATAAAGGGGAATGTAAACTTTCATTTAAAATGATGATGACCGAAGCCTACTTTTTCTTCCCCACATTGTGCATGCTAAATGGGAAGCATCTGGCTTTCCTTTGTTGAATTAAGTCCAAATATCCTCAGATAACTTGACCACTGAATGTTTTAGTTGAAGAATTGCAATTTCAAATTCACAGTGAATCAAAGGGTTGCTATTGGTTCTTGGCAGATTGATAGAGGTAAAACAATTTATGTGGAATTTGATACATAATAAAATGCTAGCTTTGTTTCCAAGGCACTTTGCCATCCCTAACTATGTGTTCTTCTCCTCCTCTAGTGAAAAAAAGGAAACTCAAATTGTTCTGCTTTAACTTGATCTTATAAGAGGTTTGCTAACCATCATCATTTCAGCATTATGGCCTTTAAGCCAATTCAAAATAAACAGATGTTTGTGGAATCAATATTATTAGTGTATACTGAAATACATTGGCCAGATTATTATGACCACCTGACTTTTGTAGGCAAATTAGCTATAATTTTGCGCTGAAGTTACTAGAGGGGCCAGATCATTATAAACATCTGAATAGCACAACATACCTAAGTATCGTTGCTGATCAAGTTCATCCTATCATGTTGATGGCGTATCCCAATGGAGATGGCTTCTTCCAATAAGACCATGCACCATGCCACGGTGCTCGTATTGTGCAGGAGGGAGACTTTACCTTGCTTAGGTGGCCCCCACAATCCCCAGATCTCAATCCAATTGAGCATTTGTGGGACAAAGTTAAAAGAGCCATCAGGAGCTGGTTCTGCAACCATCAAATCTCACAGAACTAGACAGTGCTATTCATCAGGCATGGTGTCAGATTCCTCACATCAACTTTCAACATCTCGTGGAGTCAAGGCCAAGAAGAATCACTGCAGTATTGAAGGCAAAAGGTGGCTCAACGAAGTACTAATGGGGTGGTCATAATAATCTGGCCACTCAGTGTATATTCTCTCTGCTTTCCTAAAGAAGTCGTATTATTTGTGTTCCCAATAATTTAAATTCAAATAACTAACTTAAATTTATTTTGCACTATTTTATAATAGGCTTTTTCCTCGTTGTTTTTTCTTTTGTCAGCATTCCGAAATAAAAGAAAAAGAAGTAGGAATGAAGAAGCATGAAGAAAATGAAGCGAAACTTACCATGCAAATTACAGCATTAAATGAAAATTTAGGCACTGTGAAGAAGGAGTGGCAGTCCAGCCAACGGAGAGTTAGTGAGCTTGAGAAGCAGACGGACGACTTACGGGGTGAAATTGCAGTATTAGAAGCAACGGTTCAGAATAATCAAGATGAAAGGAGAGCACTACTAGAAAGGTACGTACTTAATGTCTAGTAAAAATTTCTTTTTAATTCTCACCCGAGATTATGTTTTTCATTGATTTTAGAGGGAGGGAGAGAAAGGCGGGGAGGAAAACATCCATGTGGGAGAGAAACATTAATTGGTTGTCTTCCATATGTGCCCTGACAAGGAATTGAACCTGAAACTTTTCAGTGTATGGTATGATGCTCCAACTAACTGTACCACACCGGCCAAAGTACAGTCCCCATTTTTCAGAACACAAGAAGAGTCTTGAGCAAAGGGCATAGCCTGTACAGGAGCTTAAATAGTCATTTAAAACTAATTCTTAAAGCAATCAGATTGTTGAAATTAATGTATTCTATTTAAAACTACTAAAGTAATTCCTTATCTGTATTCTAAAAGGGACTTTAATGACTTTTTAAAAAATTTAATTACCACCCTAACCGGTTTGGCGAGCGTCGGTCTGCGGACTCAAAGGTCCCAGGTTCGATTCCGGTCAAGGGCATGTACCTTGGTTGCGGGCACATTCCCAGTGAAGAGTGTGCAGGAGGCAGCTGATCGATGCTTCTCTCTCATCAATGTTTCTAACTCTCTATCCCTCTCTCTTCTCTGTGAAAAATCAATAAAATATATTTGAAAAAAAAATTTAATTACCTCTTTGCAATCCATTCTAGGTGTCTTAAAGGAGAAGGTGAAATAGAAAAGCTTCAAAACAAAGTACTAGAAGTGCAAAGAAAGCTGGATAATACAACTGCAGCAGTGCAGGAGCTGGGCAGAGAGAACCAGTCCCTTCAAGTAAGTCACGTGGCAGCAGGAGGCAGTTTTTAGTCTAGCTTTTGCCTCTTAGTGCAAAGCATATTTTCAGCCTTTTAAAAACAATCTTATATATTTAATAAATACTTTTGAGTGGCTACTGTCTATGTAGCAGTGTTATAGAGTGTGTTACGGGTAATTAAATATGAGAGAAAGAACTTGTCTGAGAGACCCCAGGAATAAAGGGCCATGTCATTCATGAATTGTCACTAGTGGGAAAATTCAAGAGCACCAAGAAATAGATGAGTTGCTGTGTGTTGAAGAAGTGTGTTGAATGTGTACTAAGAATCCCAAGGAAGGATTTATCATTAGGGTTAGAATGCATGGGAAATCAGCAAAAGATAGATAATAAAATGTTGTTTACTCTATCTATCTGTCTACCTATCTATCATCTACCTTCAGACTTAAGAATGTGGCAATTATTGACAATGGAAATTGACCAACATATTTCTGGTTTTTAAAATTTTATCCCATGGTTGCATATAGTCAAAATTTTATAGAACTCAGGCACCAAATTAGAAAGTATTCATCATTTTTCAAGAAGTTGAATATTATAATGTGTTGAAACTTTTTTTTAATAGATCAAGCATACGCAAGCATTGAATAGGAAGTGGGCTGAAGATAATGAAGTCCAAAACTGTATGGCCTGTGGGAAAAGCTTTTCAGTAACAGTGAGACGGGTAAATGGTTTTGTTCATATTGCTACGGTTCTGGGTTTTATTCCTAACTGACAATTAATGTTTTAACCATTAAAATGAATTTTGACAGATAAAAACAAATTTCCATTTTTTTTGGTTAATTTTCAACTACATGGAATAATTAAATGTCATGCAATTTAGTTTCTGGTTAGCATATCTTTTAGTTTTAGTTTTAAATTCAGGTGTTGCCTTCTTACTGAGTTTCTCTCTTGAGTAATCATTTTCTGAATCAATGCACCAATATTAATCTCATATGTTTTAGTCATCATTTTGTTCTTCTAAAGGAAGAAAAAGTAGAGATTAAATTATTCTGAATAACATCATGGGATGTTGCAAGTTTTTATTCCTATTAAAGAAATACCTGAAACTTTTGGCAAATACATTAGTAATACTTTTTCATCTGTTGGAGGTGATTTATTAATACTTTGAAAGGCTTCTTGTTGCTTTTGAGAATTTCTCAATTAAGTCCATATAAAATGCTTAGCATACTATCTGATAAATAGGAGCTATTCAATTTAACTAAGCGATCACATTGACATATTGAAATATTATAATTTTAAATACACCAATTACTCAATAGTTAATACCTTCATAGTGCAGTTTGCAGTGTTCTTGTAGTCTCGTAATGCTTTTCGTGTCATTTTGTATGCTTAAAATTGTTTAATTTTTATCAACTACAGCATCACTGCAGACACTGTGGAAATATCTTCTGTGCCGAGTGTTCAGCCAAAAATGCCTTAACTCCTTCTTCCAAGAAGCCTGTTCGTGTGTGTGATGCATGTTTCAATGACTTGCAAGGATAATGGGTTATCGCAACTTCAGAATAATATTACACTAACATTAGATTTGTAATAAATGTCCTTAATAGAGGTCCTGGACTACTATTTGTTTTGGACAGTGGTTGCAATACTAAACCAAATTAGAACTTGTATATTTTGAAATGCTGTCACTATCAAGTAAAACTCTTCTATTTTTGTGAGACTTGGGCTCATCTTTCATTATTTTTTCCATTTAACTCCTGGAACAGCTTTCATGCCAAGTTTAGAATTAGCCAATGAAATGTAAATAAACTTTGGACAGAAAATAGCAATGTATTTTTTTAAATATAATTTCATTGTTCACAAATGACATGAATATACTTGTATAACTTACTTCTTTCTCCCAAATTGAGTGTACAGAAATGTACATGGATGTTATCACATTATATATGTTGCACAGAAACACATTAAATATATTAAATGTTCTCTTTCTAAAGTCAGGCACAGAATTATGAAACTTTGTGACTGTTTCTTTTTATATATATGTCCAAACCTTCATTACATTGTTATGTTACAAATTTATGCTCAAGAGATCAAAACACATTTTATGTTGAAATATATATTAACCATTAATTCAAAATTGGTTTTGCTTTAACAATACTGATTAGATTATCTTGGGTGGATTTTAGGGAAACCTATAAAATCAGTTTTCTTACCTTCTGATTATCCTAGGGTTGTATTTTAAAGATTAGAGTTAACTTTTCTTTTTCATTCTCAAATTTAAATTCCAAATTATTCTCCGTTAAGGATCCTACAAAGCTTCCCACCCTCACCCTGAATTGGAAGATGAATAATAGAAATTGTCTAATGGTCCTATTCTCAGTTTCGTGTAAATGAGAGGTCTTCTGGGATTAGCCTTCATATTGTCCCCTCATTTTGTCTCCCTAGCATCTTCAGGAATGAGTTTGCTTTTCAGTGGATCTGCTTTTTACTTTAATTTGGTTTAACCTTCCCAAGTATAGTTCAGATTCATGGGAATTGTTTTATGATTTTGTGTCTTAAAGCCAGTAACTGATGTTGCTATATTCTTATCTGTGAAAAACAAATGCAAAATGGTAAGGAGACATTAAATATTTTACTTTATACTTTCTTTTACCTAATAATAGGGAAGAATTTTAAAAGTTGTGAACTTAAATTTAAAATAGTTCTGAATTTGGGTTCCATATCAACTGGTAAATTTTTTTACTTTGCAAAAATAATGCTGTGAAATTATCCTGAAGTGAGAGCTGGAGAGTAGAGCTTCACTAGAAACAAATATATTTAGGAA
The DNA here is from genome assembly GCA_004026665.1 of Murina feae. Lineage (NCBI taxonomy): Eukaryota > Metazoa > Chordata > Mammalia > Chiroptera > Vespertilionidae > Murina > Murina feae. Next base: position 9,251 of record PVJC01010101.1, read on the forward strand.
TCCCAAAGTTGCTATCAGAATTAAAACAGAATGGCTAATTAAGGATAAATAAAATGAGCCTACTTGTATGCTGAACAATGTAATTGAACTTTAAATTATCATAGTCTTATTAATTTGGAAAATTAGAAAACATCTGAAGAGGGAATTCATTAATAATGGTTTATTTCTCTTTCTAGAGAAGAAATGTAAAATTACACATTTTTCAGTGCAATTATTTGGTAGTAATAAAAGATGGGAGTTAATATTTTATTTACAATAAGTAGTTTATAATATATACTTGCTTTCAAATATCATACTGAAATGAAATGAACTTATGTTTATGCTATACCAACAATATATATAAACTAAAAAAAGATTGCCACATATTCAAACATTAAAAAGACCCATTTAAGTAAACCCTGTTGTAAGTAGCTATTAAAGATCCTGATTGAAGCTCTGAACTTGGATAAACATATAACCTTTAGCATATGTAATGAAGAAATATGATGGCTCATTATTAAAAAGAATACTTGGATAATATAAATTGAGCTAAAATTATTTATGTTATTTTCACATATAAATCCTTTCAAATAGTATTAATTCTATACTTTTACATATAAGGGATTTAATAAATGTGTTGAAAAAATAGATATTTACAGCACCACTGTTTATTCTTTTAAGATAATAAAACTTGATAAGAATTCTTCTGGATGAGAATATTTGTTCATTTCATCTTCTAATAGGTTCATAGAAGGCCTTTTTCCTTATTGCCCTACTCACATATTCATACAAAAATAAATAAAAATGTTGTGGGGCAACAAATAAAATTGTATGTGTTTGAATGCTTTTCTACTTTTCATCTAGCTAATCTCATCTCATAGGTCCTGAATAATTTACCATTGGCTATTGTACTAATAATACTAGAAATGAAACTTAATATTTTTATTGTTAACTGTCACCAATTTAAGATGTTTGAAAGCAAAAAGGGTTTTCTTTTTCTTTTAATTAAAAAAGTCATCTAAGTCCTTATTGGCTCTACAATTTTGATGTCTGCTGGTACTATTCATCAGTGAGTTAGAGTATGCGTGGAGGCCCAGCTCTCAGCTCTAATGCAAAGCGTATTAGCATCACGTGTTAGTAAATTTCAAACTGCAGCACAGAAAAGTGAACTAAAATCAAGTCTTGCTGGGCTAGTGCATAGTAAAGTATATCTATGGAATTTTTTTTAAGAACAAGACAAAGCTGCTCATAAGGGATTTAATTTTGAGAAAACAAAGAGGGAAACAAACACAAAAACCTCAAAGCGGTGTACAAATAACATTTTGTTCAACTACCTCTTAATGTGGAATTAGCTAGTTTAATAGTTTACTCACAGTAATGTTAAATAGTAACTGCCAAATTCATTTCCCATCTCTCTTTAAAAGGCTTTATGGTTATTTTATAGTTTTGAAAACTTTAAATTCACTTTTTTTTAAACCTTGCATTTGCATAAAAATGTTTAGCTTTTAAGTGGAGAGCATATTATGATCATATATTTTGATATTCATGATCTATTGACTATAGGAATTTTTTTAATGCACTTTGGCTATAAAACCATGGGTGATTTGTTCTGTAAGATTTAAATGTGCTGTCAATTTAGTATTCCTACACATGAGCGTGATGATGGTATTCTATAATTATAATATGCCGCACATTAGCGTGTCTTAATTTCCCTTTTCCTGAATTTTAATCAATTTGTTATTGTTGCAAATATGAATATTGTGCATAAACTTACTAAATTTATGTAAAATTGTGTAAAATTGGAAATAATGAAGTTCTAGTGTAGGAGTAATGAATTTATTGTAACATGATGCAGTTATGTATATGACATTCTGTACTTTGAACTGGATCATATATCATATCCTCTGTAGATATTTTTGCACGAGCATTTTCTTGTTTAGTTTTTGGATTCATTATTTGTATTGTGTTTCCTACTTGTGATCATGTTGTTGTGCCTTATTTGTGAGAGAGTTTAGCTAAAAAATACTGTAATTTCTAAACTCAGTGATTGAAGGTTATGATTATAAATGTAACTAATAAATTACATGACAGCATATAAATCTGTATAAAGATCAATGGAAGGATCCTTATTGAATTGTTGCTTTTGTTTTTTTAATATGTTAAAGATGATATTAAAAACATTTCTTTCTAGTAGATGTATTCTGTGGCTACAAATTATTTTGTCTATTAAAAAAAGAACAAGATATTAACCATTTTGCATTAATTTATTTACAGAATGTTAGAACTTTGCACTTGGATATAGACAGTGAGTATGCTTTAATGTTCAACTTAGAATAATAAGTTTATAATTTCAAGAAAAATTACTGATGTCATTTTGCTTGAGACATTCACTTTTCATTCCATTATCATTGTGAAATTTAGCAAAACTAAAAAAAATACTAAAGAATATTAAATTAATTTTTCTTTTGTTATATATCTAATTTAATACCCAGGTGACCTTTTAAAGATACTCTTGTGAAGGCTCAAAATAGCATTGTGTTTTACTGCCCGCCCCCTTCCCCTAGAACCAAAGTTCTAGAAATATTTTTTCATTTTATTCTAATATGCTTCCTTCTGAAGAGAGTACACTGTGTATATCCTCAAGCACTTAATATATTACATATTAGACATGTTCTTTTGTGAGCTTTATAGAATTCCAGTTTACATATATAGCATTTTCTTTTTTTAAGTTTTAACAAGATCTACTCTTATGACCTCTTTTTAAGTGTACAGTAGATCTCTAGAGTTTACTCATCTTGGTTAACTGAAACTTTAAGCCCATCAATTAGTAACTGCCCATTTCCTTATTTCACTGGCAACCACTATTTCATGCACTATTTCATGCTTTGATTATAGGAAGTTGACTATTAGATAACTCATATAAGTGGAATCATACAGTATTTGTCTTTCTATGACTGGCTTATCTCACTTAGCATGATGTCTTCAAGATTCATCCATGTTGCATATTGCAGAATTTCCTTCTTTTTGAAAGCTGAATAGTATTCCATTTTATACATATACTAGAGGCCTGGTGCACAAAAATTTGTGCACTCGTGGGGGCAGGGGGTGGTTCCTCAGCCTGGCCTGTGCCCTCACACAGTCTGGGACCCCTTGAGGGATATCCACTTGCTGGTGTGCCTGTCCAGCCTGGGTGAGGGGCAGAGGGCTGTTTCAGGCTGCCCACAGCCCCTTCAGGTTTGAGTCCCTACTGGGGTGCCTGTCCAGCCTGGGTGAGGGGCAGAGGGCCGTTTCAGGCTTCCCACAGCCCCGTCAGGGTTCGGGTCCCTACTGGGGTGCCTGGCTGGAAGCAGGTATCTGGGATTTATTCAACTTCTATAATTGAAACTTTGTTGCCTTGGTCCCTAGCTTGAAGGCTGGGTTGCTCCTGGCAACCTAAGGTCCCAACCCAGAAGTTATCTGGAGTTTGTTTATCTTCTATAATTAAAACGTTGTAGCCTTGAGTAGAGCTCAGGGCCCACAGGGCCCTGGCTTCTTCCATTGCCCAGGGCAACTCAAGCTCTGTGGCTGCCGCCATCTTAGTTGAGTTAATTTGCATATTTGCTCCTGATTGGCTGGTGGGCATAACTTGTGGGCATAATGGAGTGAGGGTTAATTTGCATATTATTCTTTTATTAGATTAGATTAGATACCACATTTTCTTTATCCATTCATCTGTCAGTAGACATTAAAGTTTTTTCCACATATTGGCTATTATATATAGCATATTTTTAAGCTATTTTACCTTCTTGATGTTAATTTAGTCAGTCTCCTTTAATGATATTTTAGGAAGAAACTAGTCCTTTATACATATAAATACACTAGGGGCCCGGTGCACAAAAATTTGTGCACTTGGGAGGTCCCTCAACCCGGCCTGTGCCCTCTCGCAGTCTGGGACCCCTCTGAGGATGTCCACCTGCTGGTGTGCCTGGTCAGCCTGGGTGAGGAGCTGATGGCTGTCCGCAGGCTGGCCAAGCCCCCAGTGGGATCCCTTACCCCATTGGGGTCTGGCCAGCTTGGGTGCTGGCCTGAGGGCTGTTTTCAGGCTTTCAGGTTGCCCACAGCTCCCATTGACCCAATGTCCCAGCAAGGCTGGCTAGAAGCAGGTTTCTGGGGTTTATTTATCTTCTATAATTAAAACTGTTACTTTAAGCCGAGGCCTAGGCAGGTAAGGAAGCCTCCTGTTGGCTTCAGCTCCGTGGCTTCTATAATTGAAAGAATGTTGCCTTAGTTAGAGGCCCAGCCGGCCTAGGCAGGCAGCAGCTGGGCAGTTTCCTCCATCGCTGGTGGCATGGAAGCCTGCCGTTTGCTTCAGCTCCGAGGCTTCTATAATTGAAACAATGTTGCAACTATGTTGTTGCCTTGAGCACAGAGAGGCCCAGCTGGCCGGCAGACAGTTTACTCCTGATGCAATGGAAGCCTGATGTTTATTCTAGCTTCATAACTGCTGGCCTCCATCTTGGCTGGGTTAATTTGCATACAGCCACTCTGATTGGCTGGTGGGCGTGGCTTAGGCGTCCTGAAGAAACAGTCAGTTTCAATATTACTCTTTTATTAGATTAGATGGTTACTGGACTCATGGGACTAAAGAAATCTTGAGAGATTGCCTAGTTCTAGTCCATTGTCCTCCAAAGTCAGCTTATATCTAAAAATCTCTATAAGATGATTGCTAATTTTTTTTTCTAATATATATGTATATTTTTTTCCCTGAATCTTTTCTTGTATAAGTCAGTATTGTCTTGTCCTAAATGTAAGTTGCTTTCAATGTCATCAAGGACCCATCTCTAGGAATTCACTTGAAGTCGATTCTCCTTCTCATTTGTGTTTAGCCTTTAACAGTAGTTATTGCTTTCCAGATTTTCCTTTTACTTCCACTGACTCCTCCAGATTTTTACATTTTTACACAAAGATGATGACCCTCCATTGCACTTGTGCTTGGTCTGTGCACAAGAGCCTTTGTGCTACACTTGTGTATACTGCCTGTTTGTGTGGTGAAATTTGCCTTTTCTTCAAAGCATTAGCTGTATACATGACTTCCCTAAACATCATCCTCTTGGTTCCATTCTCCAACTTGAAGAGGTCAGTTAAGGTATTGTGTCTTGCATCCCAGGTTGATAAATTTACTAACTACTAACTTCCATTTTGGAAATTGCACAAGACACCATGGTTGAAATGGAATTTGTGGACTTCCATTTGATGTAATCTAACCACATGATAATAAATTAATTCAAGATGCCTTTTAAATAAAAATTTAATGAAATTTCAAACCCTGCTAAGTAAAATTAGGCAGCTGTACTATGGTAAAACACACAACCCCATCCTCCTCAAAACCAGAAAATAATTTTATGACAAACAATTATTTAAAAAATGAGGTTTAGAGAAAGATATTTTACTATTCCTAAGACAATTTGCCATGTAAAAGTGTTAACATGTAAAACTAGAACAGATATTTTATTTAATAATGGAGTTTGGTCTTTGGAATTTTCTATTTCCAAGTTAGAGTATTATGAAATATACCTGAGAGAAGTGAACTGTTGGAGAATTGGAATTTAAAAACTATTAAAATGAGGACCTTATTTATCACTTTATATATTAAAAGCAATCAAACTTTGTGTCAAAAGAATGATCTGTATGTGAGGCAGGACGATAAACATTAAGTGATTTACAAGCCATGTAGAGAGGATGGTTCCATTATAGATATACACAAAGTAAGATGCTAAAATTCTTATTGGACACAAACATTTTCCTCCTGCCACTCCATTCATCTGATCACTCACCCTTTACAAATTATAACAGCATCACACTTCACTCACATCTCTTACAAGTCGGACTGAAGCATTTTAAGGTAGTCTGGTTATCAGTATATACTTGACAAGAAATTCCCCAAAATTCAAATTTGTTGCAGTCATCATTCCTCTATGCTGAGGATTTTCTTCACTCAAATTCTGGAACTCCTTTAAAATACACTTTTTCTTCTAACTCATCACTAAGTGTTAACAAAAATTTGAAAGAATACCTTTATCTGTCATTTCTAAAAAATTAGTTTTAGGTCCCTAAATTTCAGAGGATTCTGTGGATGATGTGAATAAAGATATTTTCTTGGTTTCCTGACTCTTGGTGAAGCAAGAGATTGCTGCTGTTATTTGTGCCATCCATGTTTTCTGTAAAACAAAAACACACACACACACACACACACACACACACACAGGGGTGGGGGGAGAGAAAAGGGGAGAGAAGAATATTAACCTGACGATTTTTTTCAGACTTGGATTAATCTTTTCCTTTGTATTTATTGACTTGCTCTTTAAAACCAAGGATTAATGAAACACTTGCATGTTTCCCATTTTCCTTCTTGCATCTAATATATCATGAATATCTCTACGTATGAAAATACAAAAGGATTAAATGAGTATGTTAGGCAAGTAGGATAAATAGTCATGAGTAATCAAAGAACCATAATAATCAATTATGACTAATTAGAATATAAATACTTGGAACATTAAATTTGTTTTGTCTGGAAATAGAAGTTCTTTAATGATATAAATTGAACAACAGATTGAGGGAGATGACTCAGGAAACTGAGTCCTTAAGGAGAGTGTAATATTGCTTTCATTGGCTGGCCACCCTTTTACTGTGATGAAAGCCTACAAGAAGAAAGATAAAAAATGGAAACTTCTAAGAGAGAGGAACCATAGTCAGGCAGCCTATCTTCAACTCCATTGCTGTGAAAACAGTGGCATTGTTTTCAAAGGTCAAAGAGTAAACTTCTTGTCATGGTTCATTGCTGCAGCAGCCCCTCACTTAAGTTGACATCACTTATTTGCGGGACTTCGGAAACTGACTGGAGCATCTTAAAGATAAGCATACAATCCAAAGCAGCCCTCCCCCCATTTCATACAGAAACTATAGAATCAGAAGTCGTTCTGGAGCTTTCTGCCGCAGGAGAAATGAGGGGCTATGTGAACTCCATGAGTGGGCAGGGTTGTCACCTTGAGATTTCTGAGCATGATGTGGACTAGATGTCCCTATCCACCCCCCACCCCCACACCTCCCAATGTCTGTCCAAAGCAGGTGAGGGAAATACACAAAACTCTCCATTCACCTTTACTTAGACTTGGGGTGAGATTTTTCCTTCCATCAAGTTTAAAGAATCAAAACCTACAAAATTAAAATACATACTTTGATGTTTTCTGTCTGGGCTTGTAATAAGAATGCTGATATACACTGTCGATACCGGTTTTCATGTTGAATAAGGAAGGCATTTCTCAGTCCAAAGACTAGAAAAAGATCCAAAGACAAAAAGCCAAATCATTTAATGTGAAATCCAAACAGTGTCTTAATTCCCTAAGAACTTACTGGTAGAGGTGTTTGTTGTTCTTAATGAAGATATTTGTAAATTATAAAACAAAGTCTGATTTCAAAACCAAGACTTCACCACTATGTCCAAATGGAGCCCACTTAAACAAGGAAACCCTTTCTTCCTTAACTAATGACTTCCAGGGCTTGATGAAATGCAATTATGGCATGTGATGGAAAGTGGGCTCCTAATCAAGGAAGACGCTTAGCAGGTTAGGTGGATTTTATGTGTGTAAAATATAGATAATAAAAATATGGAAAACAATGGGATTGTTTCTTTTTAGACCCCTTACTAAAATGTTTTATTTATTTTTGTATTTAAAATGAAGCCACATCAAAACAAGGGTTATAAACAAATTGAGAAGTAGCAGAAATATAAAACCACCTAAATGCTTCACAACAGGGTAAGAAAAGACAAAAATAAAAAAAGACTCAAAAGCCAACATCCACCAAAGTATGTGAAATGTAAAACAAAACAAAAAGAAAGACATTGCCATGTTTCTGTGTTTACGAAAGAAGAAGTCTGTTCTGTCATTTCTTCCTTGGTCTCTTAAAGAAATGACACAAAATGGTGGGAGAGCAGATACCTTAAAAAAAATTTTTTTTTTAATCTTCACCTGAGGATATATTTTTAAATTGATTTGAGAGAGAGGGGGAGAGAGAAACATCAGTTGTTTGCTTCCTGTACATGCCCTGACTGGGAATCAAACCCACAACCTGTGTATGTTCCCCGGGAATCAAACCTGTGACCCTTCAGTGCCTGGGATGATGCTCCAACCAACTGAGCCACACCAGCCAGGGCAGACACTTTTTAAATTATATACACACACACACACACTAGAGGCCTGGTGCACAAATTCATCCACGGACGGTGTCTGGCTGGCCTGCCCCAATGGGGGCCCATTGGGCTGGGCTGGTGTTGGGGGAGGGTCAGCAGGTGGTTGGCTGGCCAGGGAGAAGGACCATGGGTGGTTGGCCAGCCAGCCCTGCCCCTGATCAGAGTGTGCAATCAGGCCGGATCAGGCTGGTTGGCTGCCACAGTGTGCATCACAGCCACTGGTCATTCTAGTTATTCTGGTCATTCCACCATTCAGGTTGCTGGGATATATATATATATATATATATATATATATATATATTCAGGAGTTCAGTTATATAGATATAGCAGGAGATCTTAAAATAAAAGCTTCATTGAATTAATACAATAAAATTCTGCACCTACACATCCTTTCTACAGTTGATTAATGCTTAGAAACAAATCAAAGCAGGGTGTTTCCTAGTTGTGTCAAGTATGTAGAAAAGTTCTAGAAGAGTGCTTTATTCCTGGCTTATCATTAAGCTGCTGCTTGTCCACCATCATTTCTATTGGAGGCTGTGGCTTTAACTCAGACTCATTGAAGCAGATTGGGCCTCACTTCAGAATTGAAGCAAATGCAAGACTTTTATTTTCTTAGCTGCAAGAACTATTCCAGTATCACAAATTATACTCATAACTATATAAATCTCATAATTCTGAAATCCTACCACAATATCTATTAAGGTCATGGAATTCTGTCTAGCTTATTTGAGAAGAGAGGGCTTAAACCTATTAAAATGACTTTCGGGGGGTAGGATGGGGATTTGGCTGTGTTTGTTTTACTCACTTATAAATTCCCTGTAGCAAGTGAGGCTTTGAAGAGCAGGTGGTTTTCCTTAGCTAGCTCCTAGAATCTGTTTTCCTCAAAACTTATAACTTTAGTTCTCAGTTACTAAAGGGGTCACTCATTTGTTTGGTTTTCAACTGGGTACAAGGGGCTTTAGAAACAAAAGGACTTGCTATGGGTGGACTTGTGAAAGAAAATGAGGAGATAGTATGTGGTCAGGAGTAACTCTCTTTTCCCCTGACATGCTAATATGATCCTATCTAATAAAAGAGCAATGTGCAAATTAGGTGTTACTCCATCACAAAGATGGCCACCCCCATGGCCACAAGATGGTGGTGCCCAGTCTGGTTCAGCCCCGCCACTGAAGAGGTCAGGCCTGTTAGCCAGGCAGGTGGTGGGGCAGGCAGGGGGGTCAAGGAGTGGAATTGGCGATCAGAAGGGGCTGGGAGTCCCCTGCCCAGGCCAGAGGCCTTCACCAGTGGCCTCAGGCATGGGAAAGGGTGGAGCTGGTGATCAGAGGGGGCAGGAGCAGAGCTGGTGACTGGAGGGGTATGAGGGTGCCCTACCCAGGCAAAAGGCCTGGGCCAGAAACCTCAGGCCTGGGTAGGGGCAAGGCTGGAGATCACAGGGGCCTGGGTTCCACAGAACCTGCTATCGGAGGGACAGGGGCAGAGCCTCTGATCTCAGAGGCCTGGGGGTCTCCTTCCCAGTCCTGTAGCCTTGGCCAGAGTCTGTAGTGTGGCAAGGGCAGAGCCAGTGATGGCAGTGGGCAGGATCAGAGCTGGTTATCGCAGAGGCCTGGGCTCTGTGAAACCAGTGATCAGAGGGGCTAGGGGGTCCTCTGCCCAGACCTGCATCATCGGCCAGAGGTTACAGGTCTGAGCAGGGGTGAAGCTAGGATTGGAGGGGCAGGGTTGGAGCTGGTGATCGGAGTGAACTACAGAGGAAACACCTTTTCTTACAGCTTATTAGTTAAGCTTCCTGTATGCCACTGGTCATATTCTTAGTAACTTGGGTAATAAGAATCCCTAAAGGTTATCTAGGGTTTTTCCACCACACTCCTAGAGAAAAAAATGAAGGTCCACTGCTGGAGAGCTAAGAAATGTCATCTCTTGCCCTAGCCGGTTTGGCTCAGTGCATAATGCCTCAGCCTGCTGACTGCAGGGTCTGGGTTCAATTCTGACCAAGGCATGTACCTAGGTTGCAGGCTCCTCCCTGGCCGGAGCCCAGGTCAGGACATATGCAGGAGGCAACCAATCAAAGTGTTCCTCTCACTTTGATGTTTCTGTCTGTTTTTCCCTTCTCTTCCACATTCTCTAAAAATCAATGGAAACGTATCCTCAGGTGAGGATAAAAAAAAAGAAAGAAAGAAAGAAATGTCATATCCTATGAAAGACACATCTCGAAAATGCCTAAAGAAAGTTGTCATTTTTTCATGGTGAAGGGACTAGAGTCCGTGTTGATGAAAACACCTTGGTGGGGTGATGGGGCTGGTGGCTTCCCCTGGTTAGCCTGGTTGCCTCCCACAAAGGGAGGCCAGAGTGCAGCTTAGGCCTGCTCCCCAAGGGAGCAGGGAGTGGGCCTAAGCCGTCAGTAGGACACCCCCTGAGGGCTCCCAGTATGTGAGGGGGCAGGCTGGGCTGAGGAACCCCCCCCCCCTGAGTGCATGAATTTCATGCACCGGGCCCCTAGTTTCTATTATAAAAATCCCGTGGTTTTTGTAATAGAAACTGTCACACCGTAACGACCAAACACTAAAAGGCATCTGCAGAATATCATATGATTTTTTCACAGGAACAAGTAAGTGTTGCATATGATTTCTTCATGGGAATAAGTAAGTGTTGCTCTGTTCAATTCTCATCTTCCAATGAAGGTCAATTTAAGTGCTCCTGGGAAGGAAAGGTTAGGGCAGGAAACTATTCTTATCTCTGTCCACAACTGTCTTCAAGGTGGGCAGGACTGCATGCATGGCAAGGTGTGCGTGGGTGGGTGGACAGTTGAAGCTGGGGCCCACAGCATGCCAAGTCTTGTCTGATTTTGCGTGGCGGACCTCTAGTCCTATATAATAAAAGGTTAATATGCAAATAGACCGAACTGCGGGATAACCGATCAACTGGTCACTATGACGTGCACTAACCACCAGGGGGTGTGCGGGTAACATGACGGACGTTGGCCATGGTGAGAATGTGGAGCAGGTGAGTGGAGGTGCCAGACCAAGGCAGGGTACTGGTTGCTGTCATCAGGATGACCTCTGGTGGTTACTGAAAATTCTTTGCTCCCATACACCATGGTCCTGCCTGGCACTCACACCTGCTGCCAGTGCCAGCTCTGCTCACACCTGTTGCTGGTGTTGAAACCACCACTTGCACCCACTGCCAGTGCCAGCCCTGTTTGCACCTGCAGCCAGCGCCAGAGCCACTGCTTGCACCTGCTGCCAACCCTGATCACTCAGCACCATCAGTGGGTGCAAGTGGCTGCTGGCCCCAATCACCCCTCAGGGCTTCTCTATGCCCCCTGCTCCTGAGGGGCTATTGGGGCAGCAGCTGCTGCTTGCACCTGCTGATGGCACCAGCCCCATTTACACCTTCTGCTGGTGCCAGCCTCAATCACTCCATGCTGTCAGTGGGTGTGAGCAGGATGGGCACCGTCCATGCATCGGAGCGGCAGCTGCAGGAGCGGGGCTACCAGCAGACAGGGAACTGGGGGGAGGGGGAGGGTAAGGGCATGAAAGACAGGCCGAGACCCACTCCTGTGTCCACCACAGCCTCTGGGCCTACAGTTCTTTTCAAGGTGCATGAATTCATGCACTGGGTCCCTAGTAATATACAATGAATATAATAATTGATACCATTTATAAACACTTCCTTTGCATTAGGCACTGTACTGTTCTCTCTCTCTTTTCCTCCATTTCTCCCCCCTCCCCTCTCTCTCTCTCGATACTGTTTTATTTATTTTTTCCTTTTTTTGGTGTCATTTAAACCACACAGTAACAGTGTAATATAGGTTATCTAATTCCCACTTACAAATAGGAAAGAGACTTAGATTAATTCTTCCAAGCTCACACAGTACATGGCATAGCCAGAGTTTGAAACCAGGCCTCTGTCACTCCAAAGCACAATCTCTTCTCTTTTCACCCTTTACTTTTTCTCAGTTGGCAGCTATTCTGCCTCGTGCACTGGCTTTGAACAGTGAAAACAATAGAGCAGAGGAATGAGGAAAAAATAAAAAACAGAAATAAGAGATGGTAGTGACAAATCAGAAAGCAACAAAAAATGCTGGACATAGTTTTTAAAGGGTATTGTTCTTATTTTAAAAAAAAGAATAAGAAAAATGAATAGAGCAGAAGAAACACACCTCCCAAGGTAATCCAGTGACATCAGATTTCCCATAAAGCCCAGTTGTTAAAGCCAGCAGGGCTGTGGCTAAACCAAGCCCCAGCTGCTTCCACTCATCCACATGGGGCTCTGACAGCTTCCTCCCCTCAAGCCATTTAGCATGTTACAGGGAGGGAATACATTCAAGGCCTAGGATGCCCTCTGACATGACATTTTTCCCCATGGAAAAGTTACTAAACAAAAGGAAGTGATTTCTCAGCCTCACATACTGAATCCTTGCCATCTACACTGCTCTGAGCAGGGAGGAGACTCATATTGGGTGGGGGTTTGGGATGCACTCATGAGCAAAGGTTTTGCTCCCTTGAGATGCCCTTTTTTAGGCATGTTTTCTGGCTTATGCAGACATTGGCCTACACCTGCACCTACACACACACACACACACACACACACACACACCCTCTGTGATTGGTCCCAGGGGAACCAGATATAAGAAGCCTTAGGGCCTGCCATGTCACAGTTCAGCAAATCTTAGGGGAAAGAAGAACAGACAAAAGAGACAGATCTTCTGGCCTAGATGCAGGAGTCCGGGGGTCGGGGGAGGGAAGAGTTTGCCCCATTCACACATTTTCACATGTAAAACATTTACATACATAACTTAGTTATATACCATTTTGATGTCAATGTTTGCTATTATTATTATCAGTTTGTGTTTTCAGTCATTCTTTCACTATGTAATGTTGCTAGGTATGTATAGGTCCTACTGTGCTCCTCATTGATGCTTTGGGCTTGGCTGCTGGGGTGGGAATTGAGGAGAATGGGTAGTGCTCCCTCTTTTCCTGCTTCTCTCTTGGGACAGAAAGGCAGTCCTCTCCTGCCGGGCTTTGCTGGCCTCCTAGCAGCCTATACCCAAGGCATAACGACCCCCTGCATACACATGACATGTATGTATATATGTGTACCTGCATATGTATATATTATTTCTGGCATATTTCTTTCTATATAGTTATTGTAGTAGAATATCTTAGGCTTGCATGGTGTATTGTGGTGTGCCAGTGAGTGCTAATAATCCTAACATATAAAAAGCTGGGGGCTGTCACGACTAAAACAACTGGACAGATGACCAAAGAGCAGGCTGTGTAGGGTGACCAGGCTGGCAGTGGGGTTAGTGAGGAACGACCAAACAACTGAATGACAGACTTTGTGGGGTGAGGATGGTGGCAGGGAGGTAAGTGAGGGACAACCAAACGACTGAATAGCAGGCTGCGTGGGGTGACCAGGTTAGCAGGGGAGTTAGTGAGGGATGACAAAATGACCAAACAGCAGGCTATGTGGGTTGACTAGGCTGGCAGGGTGGGCAGTTGGAGATGATCAGGTTGGCGGGTGGGGTAGTTGGGGAAAACCAGGCCAGGGGGGGGGGGGGGGGGGGGGGGGGGGGGGGGGGGGGGGGGGGGGGGGGGGGGGGGGGGGGGGGGGGGGGGGGGGGGGGGGGGGGGGGGGGGGGGGGGGGTGGTTAGGAGTTATCAGATAGGCAAGCAGGTGAGCAGTTAGGAGCCAGCAGTCCTGGATTGTGAGAGGCATGTCCGACTGCCGGTTTAGGCCCGATCCCCAGTTGGACATCCCCTGAGGGGTCCAGGATTAGAGAGAGTGCAGGCTGGGCTGAGGGGATCCCCCTCACCTCCATGCACAAATTTCATGCACTGGGCCTCTAGTGATAATATAACAATACTAAAAATAGCCATCATTCATTGAGTGCTTTATATGCATTATTTCATGAAATTCTCACGACAACCCACTGACGTAGATATTATTTCCCCTGTTTTACCAAGATGAATCTATGGCATAGAAAATTTAAATTCTTTGCCTCTGATCACATGGCTAGCAGTGGCAGAGCTGGGACATGCAAGCATTGGAGACTAAGTCCAGCACTCTTTCCATAACTAATTTGTAGAGTGAGGGATACACAGCCACATAGGAAGTCAGTATTTTCTTTTATGAAGACTTAAATTGGATTTATGTGCTGTTACCAATAAAGGCCAATATAAACCTCTGTGATGGCAAGCAGATTAATGATGAAAATTGACACATACCTGACACGTGGAGTGGATCAATACTTTTGACTACCAATCTATCGAGTGGAATGGGCTGATCGAGTACCTTACATGAACCACCCTCTTTTATTACTGTTTGCAGCTCAGGAGTAAGTGAGGGACACAGTACACCTGTGTCCAAGCCTCCAACTTTCTGAAATTAAACAGAAAATAATGCAGTAAAGGGGAAATGAGTATTGGGGAACAGCCCTAAATTGATTTTAAGAAACAACTGCTTGAAATCCAGCTTACTACTCTTCCTGGATCTTGAAAAGCATTTCCCCAAAGTACATAGTGATTTACAGCATAGTGTTTCTGATACCCAAATTTCACTTCCTGAGTAGATTATGTGTGACATCTACAACTGGGAAACATTTTCATCACCATCACATCAGTGGAAAAGTGCTTCATTTCCAGCGTCTCTCTCTCTAGTAATGAGTGAGGTGGATGAGAATGGGGAGCCTCATTTTGGCCATCTCTGTCCATGGGATCTAATACTAACTATAAGTAGAGTCCATGCTCTATAATTTGTAGATAATTGAAATTATTTTGAACATATAAGGCATTGAATTTTTTTAAAGGTTGTCAAAGATTGTGATTTACATGACATATATTGTTCGTTTAGCTGCAAAGAGGAATTTAAGACACAACATTTCTTTCTTTTTTTTTTTTTTTTTAAGTGAAACCCAGTGTCTTCTCTGGGTGATTATCTTTGCACCTATGAAGTCCATAAAACTTTCCAGATTTATTAAATAGAGGAATTTAAAGCACATAACATTCCTTATTTGGGGATCAAGTTATGAAGCATGAAATCAGAATATTACCATTAGTGAATCAATATAGGCTGCCATGAGCTCATATACTCAGATTTGAGTCGTTATTTGATATGAAGGTAGGCTGTGCTTAGCATCAAAGTTTTTGAAGGCCATATACATTTTTCAGAGCTTGACTTGCTCAGACATGGCCGTCTGAGAAGCTTAAAGAGAAGGCCACCTAGTTTCAAAACTCTGATCCTTAATATTCTCAAATATCCATTCCACCCTCAATGACCATTCAACTATTTATAGATTGATAGAATGGGTGTCTGTTTTAGTGCTTAAAGATCCTTAAATTATTGAGCTTAACTAATCAACATATCATCTAGAAGCTTAGGTTCTTAAAAGATTTGAGATATCTAGTCTCATGATCTTACATATGTGTAAGGCTAGTCCTCAGGTAAAGAAGTGGCTGAGCCCAGCCAGTGTGGCTCAGTGGTTGAGCATAGACCCATGAACCCGGAGGTTATGGTTTGAAGTGGGTGAATTGAATATCTCTGATGGCTGACAACCAAGGGCCGGTGTCTGAGTGCCTCAGAGGAAGTCTCCTTCATAATATCACTCATGCCATTCAGGGGACAGACTGGGAAATAGAAGATTAGATAGAAAGCCTTTAGTAGACCATGATACTCATGGCTTAATTAGTAGCAATACTAGGGGCCATAATACTTAAGTAATGGGGGAAATCCCTGTTCTTGGAAGAGATTTAATGGCTTTAACCCCGAGTTGGCTCATTTTGTCTGTGACGCCAGTTTTACATTTGTCTGGCTTCTGCAGATGTCTGTTTTATATACAGGTAGATACTGAGAGAGCAGGACCCCCTCCCATTCGCAGCCCCCAAATCACTATTTTCCAGGAAGGATTTGAGCTTCTGAATCAGAAGGAGTGATGGATACCCCTCAGCACATGGCAGCAGACAGTTTAGAGAGCAACCCCTTTACCCCCCACCCTGGCAGCGTTCACTGGGGACAATTTGGGTGTGGAAAGGGCCAATACGGACAAAAGCACTTGGGTTGCATTTGATCAGGCAGGCCAGGAATAGTCCTGTGGCCTCTGGGACTGACCCTAAAAGTATATAGACTAAGTTATGCTAAAAATGTACACATTTTTTGAGATCCTTAAGAAGTATAACTTGCTTTTGTTATTGGTATGTTTAGTTCAGAACTATCTATCTGAAAACGCCCATATTGGGTAATGTTGCCATTTTTAGAGGGTGAATCCCAATCTGCTGTATGAAAATACTATGTATTTTTAACACAACTTATTTGGAATTATTTCTGAACATATTTGGCAGGCTTATTAAGAAATAGCAGAATTTACCTTTTTGTTGCGCTTAGTTTTTGTAACTAAGAGGAAATCATCAAAGAGAAACAGATAAACATCTAGGAATCTGGTACTTTCTGGGGAGAGAAAGAAAGTGAAACTGGGATTGGAAACTGTAAGTAAAAGGATTTCTGTTATTTAAATCAAAGAATTCCTCAGGAAACAAATCGAGCAGGGCTTCCTGACACACCAGGCCAGCAGTTCAGGGCATCAGATTACGTGGGTCAGAAACCTGCAAGGGTACTGAATCCATTTCTTCCTTAAAGCAGAGACGTGGGATGAGCTCAAGCTCACAGCTTTAAAGACGTTGTATTTGTGATACATTTCATATGGATCTAGGATAACTTGGATGATGAGTGTAATGGTTTCAATGAAGCCTAAGACACATCTATCAGTTCATTAAACTTACAGCATTTTTGCCTCTTGACTCATCTGGATGGTCATTGGCAAAGGTACGCATTACCCCCAAAAAGGGCATTTTGTCATTGCTGTGGATTAAATTGTGCACCCTCCTCCAATTCTTACATTGAAATCCTAACTCCCCAGTGTGGCTGTTTGGGGAATAAGGACGTAATTAAGAATAAAGGAGGACTTTAGGGTGGAGCCCTAATCCAGATGGATTAGTGTCATAAGAGGAGAGACTAGAGAGAGGGCCATGTGTGGACCCTGAGCAGGAGGCCACCAGCAAGCTGGCGGAGCCTCACCAGAAAGCGAATGAGGCTGGCAACTTGCCCTTGGACTTTCAACCTCTAGAACTGTGAGCAATAAATTTCTGTTGCTTAAACCACCCAGGGTATGGTATTTTGTCATGGTGGCCGAAGCTGACTAAGGCAATCATCTTACTTTTTTGAAAGATTTACATGTTCAAATATTCTTCACATAGCTTTATATTTAAAAATGTTCTTGGCATAACTTTTGACAGTAACTTAAGGCAAGTACTGGTAGGCATTTCTACTTTTCTCTAGGAAGGGGGAAGTTGGAGAAGAGAAATCAAATGTTAGAATAACGCATCCCCTTCTCTAACTTTACCACATAGAAGTTAGCAGAAGAAAGTTAAATTTAAGTGATTTCTGAGGAAAAGGCTGTCTGTCCAGAGGGGAATGTGACAGATACTTAAAGTAAGTATTTTTAAAAAAATATATATTTTATTGATTTTTTTACAGAGAGGAAGGGAGAGGGATAGAGAGTTAGAAACATCAATGAGAGAGAAACATCGATCAGCTGCCCCCTGCACACCTCCCACTGGGGATGTGCCCGCAACCAAGGTACATGCCCTTGACCGGAATCGAACCTGGGACCCTTTAGTCCGCAGGCTGACGCTCTATCCACTGAGCCAAACCAGTTAGGACTAAAGTAAATATGTTTAAAATCAGTAAATATTTTTCATTATTCTATTTATTTTATTCATATATATTATTTAGAAGCTCTTTTTCATATATTTTTATCCCTGAAAACTAGGGAGCTAAGATTAAATTAGTAGATAAAATACTTAGGTTTCATTTCTAGTTCCTCCACTTCTTTAAGTTTGAAGGAAAGAAAGATTCTTTCCATATTTGCACAGAAAAGAAATTAGACCTTTTATTCAATCTTGAATTGTCCTTGAATATTTTTAAAGCATTGTATTCCATCACTACTAGAGACGATTTTTTCAAATCAGTCTATAGCAAAAACTGCTGACTGTCCCTCAAAAAAAACAACAACATTTCCCTTCTTGTGTGACAATGAAATTTCTGAGTTTTAGTAGGTATATATCCCCTGGAAATAAATACTACATCTCCCAGCTTCCTTTGAAGCTAAATACGACCAAGTGACTAAATTCTGACCAATGGAATGTGAGCAAAAGTGTGCAACTTGTAAGCCATTCCCTTAAACAGCAGGGCTTTGCTCGCCTGCCCTTTCACCCTTCCCACCGGCTAGACACCCTGCCACTCCTCTGGGACCACATGGAAGAAAGCAGTACCCCGGATGGCAGAGCAAAAGGCAGGAAGAAACCTGGGTCTCTAATCACACCATGGAGGAGAGCTGTCACACAGCTCCGAGTTTCACACGAGAGAGAAGTAAACTTGTCTTTTTAAGTGATCATTATCTCTGTCTCCAATGGCTGAACCAACATCTTAACCAGCACAGACATGGCACTAGGAACGAGGCATTGGACAACACTCAGACCTTCAGACTTGTTAAATGCTGTTTTTCCCATTCTGTGCCATTCATATATAGACTAGGTGATGATTATTATCAAAATGAAATAGGTTTTTTTCCTGCTAATTTTAAATATTTTATTTTAACAAACTAGCCGCGAGCATCTGCTATCTCCTACAATATATTCTAGAAACTGACGATTATTTTAGCTATTTATTGAATCCTGTGTTTCCCACCAACTAGTCAACTAGTGCTGACTCCCTACTCTGCATCAATGACTAAGAAAACTCTGCCTCCGAGGAGCTTTAATCCTACGGAAAACATGTAAACAAGATTTAAAATAAGATCAATTCAGAAACCAATATGCTAACAAGTAGACATGGTCAGGCAAAAGAGGATGATTAAGGAGGAAGACTGTAAGCATGAAACGAGGCTGTTCACATCCATCACCAAGGAGTTAGACGCTATTACAGCCAGTGAAACACCTTGACCTCGTGGTTCTTGAGACGTAACTAGTGAGCCCTGTGAGTCTGAAATTCTGTTTAGCCAAGTGCTGCACCATCAGACCTGTTCCCCACAGGGTCTGGGCGGGGGTTTTCATCGCACTCTTCCAGGACGGAGCTGCGTTCCTGCCGTATTCCGAGCTGCAGCAGCTGGAACAGCACGTGTTCTCTGAGTGTCACAGCTGTGGGACCTTCCTATTTGTCTGCACCTTACTCACTTTTCTATTTGGAAATGGCAATCTGTGTGGAGCAACACATTTGCCAAGGGTATTCTGGCATGACTTCGAGTGGGAAGCTGGTTATGCTTTAAGTTCTAAAAACGTGTACTTTCTGGGAATGAGGAAATACACTTATTTGGTTAGACTAGTACAGTTTTTAAAGCTGAAATAAATTTGGAAACAAAATTGATGTGTTAGGTATCATCATTCTTGGTCTAATGCTTTATCCATTCAAAACGATGTCCCATTTCTTCAAACATCAGCACCCTCACTCCCACCACATCTCCACGCCTACTCTAGGTCAAAGTTCCCGTGACTTTAAGCTTCATGCTGCCTCCTCTCTGATTCCATCTGAGCCACACAGCACATGGCAGTAAGAAAGTGTCTTGATGAGGTTCATCTTCATTTATCACATTTCACTCTATAAGAAACTTTTTCTGAAAAGTTCTGTCTTTCTGTAAAGACTCCTTCGTAGGTCAGTCTCCCACCCACACTTCCTTGACAAGCACCCCAAAGCCACGTCAGTGCGGATGCGCATCTAACATAGCTTTTCACCAGAGTTGGTCATTGTCATGTTCATCCAGCTTCCATGTGGCTTCTCATCCTGCCCACACCTGAACCCTAAGACTGCCTCCCTGAGCCACTCCCTCCGTGTGGTCAACCTAACTTTCAGGCACAACACTTGAAAAGCATTGACTTATTTTCTCTTCAGCCATTTTACCATTCATAAAGTCCTCCTATTTTTGCCTTTGAAATATCTCTCACATTTATTCTTTTCTATCCAGGCTCATTTCTAACATTTTAGAATGTACCAGCACATCTCACAGTGTTGGGAAGTTGGTAGAGGGAACTAAAACTTCTGAATTAAAACTTCTGATAATTCCAGGTGGAAGCCAATTTTGGAGGGAGAGGCATACATTTGAACACAGAGCTGTGTTTTGCGTCATTATTTTGCTTTGATTTTGTCACAATATATAAATTTTTAAATTGTAAATAGCATCAAAGAAAATGTAAAATTGTTATCTTTCCAAATGAAAGTGGGAGGGTAATGGTCTAGCAGGGGTGGGGAACCTTTTTTCTGCCAAGGGCCATTTGGATATTTATAATAATTTGGGACCATACAAAATTATCAACTTAAAAATTAGCCTGCTATATTTGGTCAAACATTTAATTAATTCACCTCCCCCACCTCGCCCCTAATGCCTGGGCAAGGCCAGACCAAATGATTTCGAAGGCCTTATGTGGCCCAAAGGCCAGACGTTCCCCACCCCTGGTAGAGGTTAAGAATGGCTGAGAAACACAGACTGCGGGCCATCTCACCTCACCCTGCTTCACTGCAGAGCTTCCGGGCTGGTCTCCCTGCTTGGGTCTCCTTCTCTGCACCATTTTTGTGCATTGCTTCTCATGACCCTTCAGCACCCTTTTAAGCCTGTCACTTGTCACTGGAAATTTCCTTCTATTCAGCTTCCAAGCCAAGGGCAGCGATTCTGGAAGCCCACTGGGCTGAGGCAGCCTGGACTCTGCTGTTAACTTCCAGGTGACTTTGAACATGACACAGAACCTCCCTGAGCCTCATACTTCTCACCTATAACTTGGGGTTAAGTATAACTTCTCTGCATAACTCACTGGAAGGAGAAAATGAGTGTAAAAAGTCCTTGGATGTAAAATGCTGGGCATGTCTAGCACCCCTAGCTGGCAGTTGCTAAGTAGGGGTTACGTTCCACCCTGACATGTAGAGCTAAAATATAGCAGATTCGCAACAAATGTGTATCGATACAGAGTTATGGCCTGGCACTCCCCATCAGATCTCATGCCACCATAAGTAGGCAACCTCACATCCCACAGGGCTTCTCACACAGTAGGTGCTCAATCAAGGTTTTGTGCAGAAACAAATAAATGAATGTGTACAAACCCCCTTTGGTCAGGCAGCCCTTTCTGATGAGAACATTTATTGAGCACTGATGCTGTGTCAACCATTTTTAGTGGTTGTGCATCCATTAGCTCATTTACAACAAGCTGGGGAGATAGCTGTATTTGGGTTAAGGTTACACAGGCAGAAAAGGCTGCGCTGGGAAATGCCCTGGCAGTCAGCCTCCAGGGCGCCCTCTCCCAACCACTCCACCAGAGCCTATGTTCCCAGGTGGCCTCTGCCTCCAAGCCTTCTCTCCTGCTATGCTTTTCATCAGGGAGGTCCTCCCTCCTGTCCTGCCACTGACCTCCATCTTTTCGTCCCCCACAAGCCCACCTCTACTCCCATGGAGCTCATAAAAGCCTTCCTGGGTACTCCAGCCCCACAGCCCCTCTTCTTAACTGAACTTACCCTGCAGGTCTGTTTGTTACAGCAGAGCTTCCCAACTAGAGGAAAAGGATTGTACAGAATAATGACCTTATATCCTCCAGTGATAACTACCTAGTACAACACATGTTACATAACAGGTTCTCAGTCAACACTGATGGGATGATTGCCTAGCTCATTGGAGGAGTAAAATGATGATAACAGCTGATGTGGAGTGTTTATGATGTTCCCAACCTTGAGTTAAGCTTGTCATGTGTTTCAATTTAACAACAGCCTTATGAAATAGTTATCCCATTTTATAGGTAGAAAATTCAGGGCACATAGCTAGTTATGCTGTGGAGTCTTTGATCATGTGTGTGAGTCCATAGCATATTTTCTGACTCATATCTCCCATGGCCTTGGCCACAGGCAAACACAACTCTTTACACTATTCAATTAGCAATAATTGGACAAGTTCCATGGTAGCAAAGGTGTTGGATTTTTAAAGGAAAAAGCTATTTACCTGCAAGAGTTAATTTTCCCTCGTAGAGAAGGTGTCTGTTAGTTGGTGACAGGATGTTTTCTGCCATGTGCTCTTTAAAAATGTGTTTCAGGCACTTGCAAAACAAGAGAGACAATAAAAGAGAGGTTGTTAGTGGTTGGAAGAGAACAGGTTCTGGGAGCTTGGGCAGTGCACTCTGTCTATAAAGTTCAAGACATTTAGAAACGTTGGGAGATGGACACTGGAATGGGAAAGAATGAGCACATCCCTCAGAAGGACCGCCCAGGAATGGTGTGATGATGCCAGCCTCCCCACGTACAATGCCATGTGGTAAAAAGCTGTAGTTCTTGCTCATAAAACTAGATTTAATATCCAAGTGGACTGCTGGGGACTTTGTAAAGACTAGTGTACTTCCAACGGAAGGCCAAACATGAGTCTTAATGATCCTTTTTTGTACCTCTGGAATGAAAAACCTTTTATCTCTATCCCAAAGTGGAGGCCACACGATAATCTCCTGAAGATGTCTAAATTTTTGAAAATTGTCAAGCCACTTCACTTTTCCTTCAAGATCCCCTAAAAGACAAGGCACATTCAACAAGTTTTTAAATTCATGTGACATTACAGCATAAATTTTAACCAAGATGTAACAGTAATAATTTAGAGATACTGCCCCTGGAACCAAACCATATCTTAGTTTCATTTAACATAATGCTTGTAGTTTAAATGTCTCAGAGAAACTCACTAATTTGAAATCAGCCTCTTGCAAAGAGAAATAAAATTTAAATAATTTAATAAAGTAAGTTGAAATGTATTGTGCATTTTTATTTAAATAATACAAGTAGAGTCCCTGGTAGCTTTCTCTTATTCCCTACACCACATAGCCTGTAATTAGAGGAAGAAAAAAAGGGCCAACATATATTTTTGTCCTAATTATAAAACATACATTTGCTTCATGATGAAGATAATTATTTTGTTTTGACAAAAGCTTATTGTTTTGAAGGTTTGTATTAATTTTCCAACATTTTATAATAACATTGTTATTGAGGTTATAAAATTATTTGGGGGAACACGAAGGGAAAATCATAGACCCATAGAAGACTCATATCATTAGGGGAATCCTTCAGAATTTACCCTCTTTAATCTCATAGACTTAAAAGAATGTCACAGCAATCTCTTTCCCAAATAATAAAAATCCATATATTATTGTAAAATCTGCAGAAAAAAATGCTATTATCTTCTTCACAAAGCTATAAAAATGAGTAATCTTCAAATTGCTTTAAAAGTTTTAAAGTCTATTTTTAATTGAACAGTTGATAAGCTTAATTCTAGTTCCTTGAGTCATCTGAGAATTTGAGAAAAAAAATTTTAAAAATACCATTGCATGATCATTTTACATTTAAACTTGAAGAAGAAAAAATATGTCATTTCTGTACAGTTGATAATCATAAACTTGAATTGCTCCCTTTTGACGCTCTCAGAAAATCTTGGTCTGTGGGCATATATCATGAACTTCTTTATTGGAATTTAATTATACAGAGCTACCCAAATAAACTTAAGTCATCAAAAGGTTGTTCTGTTCCCATCCCCAAATTTCAGTTCTAAAGATTGCAGTTGGCATTATTTTTAGATTGACCCTGGATTTCAGTGACCTGAAAATAATGAATGGTAATTTATCCTCCGGAAAGGCCCCTCATGGTGTTTATTCCTATTTGCTTTGTTTTTGGGTTCAGCATAGATATGAAAAACAAAGCCTTCAGCCATCTGGGAAGTAGAACTTTTCCTGCCTGACCTCACACGTGAAAGCCTTGGAGACAGCCATGTCCTGCATAAACTTCTGGTGGAGTTCTCGCAGGGATGGCCAGGATGCGACTGGAACCCATTGTTCTGTGTGTGTTGGATTTCCCAGAGCCATAACCTCAAGTCAACGGAACTATCTTCCAGGATGAAGCTCAGATCATTCCCAAGAGCCAGGGGTTCCTCCAGCCCTTCCATGCAGCCTCCACTGAGCTGGGTCACTTATCTCAGGGACTTACGGATTGACCTTTCCACCTTTTCCTTGATGGAGTAGATCATGATCTTCTCAGTGGAGTCTGTACTCCTTTTCCAGATATTCTTCAGAAGCAAGGGGTACCGGGTCAGCCTGTGCAGTGGGGCCACCAGCAGCTCAGTCAGGTGAAGCCGTCTGCACAGCTCATTTTGCTCACACCACTGGGGGAGGAAATGCAGACAGAATCAGAACATCCCTTCTCCTAGCAAAGCCCCAAGGAGCCTGGGTATGAGACACACTCAGCTACTTCACTTGGTAACAACGTGACACAACTGTGAGCTTGCTGGGGACGCTTATAAGCCACAGCCCAGATGTTGCTTTTGAAAATCCTTATTAAAGTGTCTTTAGCAAATTCAGGGTCTGAAATGAGGTTCTTAGATGCAGTTGAGGGGTACTGTTGAATATTACTAACATTGTTACTTTCCAATCAAAGAAGAGGGAATCCTCCAGCTGTCTTGCCTTCTCAGGGATGGTGAAGAAGGCAGCACTCAGCACTCAACACCACCTCTCTATCCTCCTAAGTGAGGAACTTGTCAAGATGAAGAGGCATGAGAAAAGTGTAACATTTTGTAAGTTCCCTAGAGAACACATGTTCCCTCCGTGGCAGGGATAAGAGGTATACCTATTCCAGTCTCGTTTACCCTTCTCACCCAAGAGTTCGACTGTCCCACTGGCATCTCCTTCTCACCTCTTGCAGGAGATTTGTTTTTTCCAGCTCTATTCCTCAATGTGAGGCATGATTAGAAGAATTGAGAATCAACAGATGGAGGGAAAAGGAAGGATGCTTGCTTGTTGGATCAGTTCCCTGACTCTCCTTTCTTGGAGGGAATGAGGGTAATATGAGAAAATGAATAGAAGTCAAAGTGGCTAAATTGAGCTACATGCTACAGAGAGGGAGAGGGAAGGGATAAAGATACTAATCATTTTCAATAGAGAGAGAGTCTAAGAGGCAGCAGCAGGGTGTGCAAAGCACTGGGAAAGAGGGAAAGGAACTCTGATAAGTAATCTGTGGGTTACACATTCGATTTCTATAAGTGGCATTTGACAAACACAGCTAACTAATCATGAGAATGGCTCATAAATTTGTTTCATCTGTTGAGCTGTTTATTTGAACGTGATGCTGTCTTGAACCTGAGCAGCCTGGCTTTTGTGCAGATGACACATGACTCACAGAGTCTGGTTTCTCTCTACTGTGCACATAGGTCCACCAAAAGGCACCACTAGAGGATGCGTGTTCTTCCTCTTCTCTTGTCCCTCCTACGCACTCACACCTGAGTTCAGCTCTGAGGGAGCACTGCCTTTGCACAAGGCCCTCAGCTTTTTCTGCAGGTCGGACTCCGGCCAGGCCCAGGTTACTTCCTCTGCCTTGTGACTCAGGCCCTGAAGGCAAGCATTAGGCATACACTGTGGAAGGCTCCTTCTGCTTCCCCAAACATAGCTTTGTACATCTTTCTGCCCAGGTGTCTGCCCTTGTGTTTTAGAGATCTAAGTGCAATTGGCTCAACCCTCATCCAAGTCCAAAGCTCTCTTTAGATATTTACAAATTTATGGAATGATTACGATTAGAATGGCTTCCTCTGGCCCCTGCTGGCACACACACCCTCTTCTCTGAACAGCATATGCCCACTGATGCCAAATGTAGCCCCCCTGGTTGGTGTCCTATGCTGGTTTCCACTGTAATCCCACTCATGCCAAATGTTTTATGAGTGAACGTATTTACTGAAGACTGGGTCGTGGGGTGGGGTCAAATACACAGCCCATGACATCACCCCCACACCATTTTGATGGTGCCATTTTCTTCTTTGGAAAGAGAGCTGCTCTTCTTCTCTCTTCCCCTCTCCTACTACCCTCTTCCCCTACCCTCATGCTTAGCAATTGCACTTGTCTTTCATAGCTGGAACATGTCCTTGGGGGTTTCACCCTCTCCCGCCAGGAACTTCATGAAAGTATTTCTTTTGAAAATATCCAGGATTCTTCCTCATGGGAATTCTGCTGGACATGGTCTTCTCCATCCCCTACATGCAGAAGGCAGGCCAGGAAAGTGAGCACAGGCGGGAGGCTGGATGGTGGGCAGAGCTCCAGAAGTCAGGCTTCAGGCTTCCTGAGGGACCACCTTCCCTCCTCTGTACTTCAGATTCCTCTTGGCGGAAGTTACTAGGTCACCTCCACGTTCTCACCTGGCTCACAACGGCTGGGATTCTCACTGATGTTGGGAGAGATGGAGAAGGAAGTAGGAACTGTAGATGTAGAAAGGCCAGTGGTGGTAATGGGTGAAAAGAAGGGGTGTGGGGAGGCCTTAGCCTGTGGTCTCAGTGGCTGGTTTCCATCCCGTCTCACTGGCAGCAGTATTCTAGCTCTGGTGTCTGGGAGCTCCAATAACTGACTTCTCAGAAGCAGTTAGGTATTACCTCAAAACAGCCCAGGGACACTGCCCCAAATTTCCACACTGTTGAAAACAGCCCTGGCTGCCAGCATCCTGAGTACATGTGAAAACACCCAATTTATCCCAGACACCAACTCGGCAAGAAGCACCAGTGGTAAATAATTAAGACAAAGATCCAGAGAAATATTGAAAGCTTTTAGTGTTTTAGAAACCTCAGAAGAGAGAAAAAATATATTTGATGATTCTAAAAGTAGGTATAAATTTTTCTTTCATCTGTTGGCTTTAATTTTCAGATCCATTAGGGGGAAAAAGGAACATCTCTGTCAAGAGAGATTGGACATAAAAGGCTTTTTATGGATAGACCTAGACCAATGAAGGATGCTTTTGCTTTATAATAAATATCAGAATGTTTAGGGTAACAATGAAAGGAATTCAGAGGCCCATTGAATTGAACCATATAACCTCTGTGAGCCTCAGGGACACATGGGGACACATATAAAAACATTCTCCTCATAAATTTGTCTTGGTGGAATGCAACATTGTGCTGGGGCAGCCGTTCTTAGAATTTTGGGAAATTTACTTAAACTCTATAAATCTCATCTGTGAAATGTGGGTAACAAGAATAACTACCTCAGCAGCTTGGTGAGAGGTTTTATTGAGAATCCATACAAAGTGCCCAAAACAGAGGCTGGCATATTTCGAACACTCAGTCCAAAGACTTCTTAGCAATCGTTAACAGAACCCCTCTGACAGCCCTGGTACAAAATTCCAGTCTCTTTCTCTGCCTCATTTTAATTGTCTCTAACAGAGAAGGGAGAATTCTACTCCCACCAATGTGACCAACATAATGTACAGGCTTTCATAAAGCCAGCCCCTCGTGACAGTGAGCGTGAATTCATCCCAGTGCACACATAGCCCCATTCCAGGCAGCCCATGACACAACACAGGCTTAAGTTTTCCACGGACATTGTTTATGTCAGTGTACAGTAGGGAATGAAGGTCAGCTTCAGACATGTCTGAATCAAATCTTGTCTCTTCCCCTGAACAACCGTAGGTTTCAGCTAGTTGTCTAAGCCCTTGAGTAATGGGGGTACTATCACATTCCACAGGGTTACTGTGTAGGCCGGGGTGGGGAATGTCCGACCCATGGGCCGTATGATTTGGTCTGGCCCTGCCAAGGCAACCGCAGGCAGGACTCGAAGTTCAATAAATCTAGGAGCTTTTTCACAGCAACGTAGTTTTTAAGTTGATAATTGTGGATGGCCCACAAATGATGTCATAAATATACAAATAGCCTTTGGCAGAGAACAGGTTCCCCGCCCCTGGTGTAGACAAAGAGATCATAGATGACCAGCAGTAGCTGGTAGAAGCAAGGGCTTGAAAACCAGCCCCCTTTATTATTATTTACTGTATATTGCAAGTGTAGGTAGAGCACAGGAGGTTTATCTCGGTGCAGCGGCTGATGCAATGCTGTGAGCTCACTCCAGCAGTTCAGATCTTTCTGGCAAACCAGGAAGATGGCAACGCCCACCTGAGCCCCTCCCAGAGCCACGTACACAGTACCCCAACCTTTATGCTCATTGGCTCCCTAAGAAGATGTTCCATGATTGGCCACCTCTGCTATAAATAGTGCTGTACTTTCGCAATAAAATTAGACCTGCGTCACAGAACCTGGTCTTCGGAGTCGTTCATGCAAGTGTCCTAGCGCTAGGGGCTCCATCGTCCTCACCCCTGGGAAATCCCCCGCTTCAGCAAGTATTATAAGCATTATATTTACTAGGCTATAGTTAAATTATTACTAACTCTCTGTGACGATGCTTTTGTTCTGTACTATGTGGCTGTGGAAGGCAGGTTCACCTTCAATTCCTTTACAGCCCCTTCCTGACCCCTCACCTGTTGCATGATGCTCACAGTTGCCAGGTGATGGGAACTAGCCCTGAGGAGCTGTAAGTAATTTTGGTGGAAAGAGCTTTTTTTTTTTTGCCTGAAGACCTTCATCTAGGTTCATTTTTGTTACCTATTGGTCACATGACCTTGCAAAAACCATACAACCTCTCCAGCCTTAGGGACACCTAGGGACAATGTAATCAACTTCAGAGTTTTGTGTCAAGGATTAAAAGAGATGTTTGTGAAAGTGCCAGTAAAGCGTTATGCATTGTAGTTGTATGTTATCTTTGGATGCCGTGCATATTTCATATAAAAATGTAAATCACCTTTCTGTGTCACAGTTGGTACGGTATTTTCCACAGTTGCTGGGAAAAGGTGACTGCGCCTTGTTAAAGTAACCTCTGCCCTGGCTTGGAAGCGGGAGACATGGAACTGGCTTCTCCCCAGTTTGGGGGCCAGGCTGGGAGTCCAATCATCCGCTTCCGGGGAAAACTTCATGCATCTGGATTATTCATGCATCTGGAAAGCTAATGAGCTTTCTGTTCTTATTGAGTAGCCAAGAAAACACTGAATGGTTGAAGCTACAAAAAATAAGGCCGAGTCTCTCCCCCAAGATTACCCTCCTTTCTCAGCCACGCTGCACCCAGGCCTCCTGGCATAGTCGGGCCACAGGTAAGTCCTGGAACCCGGGCAGCCCTTCCTCCCCGGCCCCTGAGGTGGTGCTCTGCCGGGGTCTTTTGCAACTGCCGGGAGAGCTAGTTTTCCGAAAAGGCATGGGCTGTTTTCTCGGGATCATAAAAAGGGCTCTGGCATAATATTGGAAAGGTACAGTTCATACTAAAGAAATGTCAAAAAGAGGGGTCGAAGGAACTGGTGAAGTCAAGGACAATTCTTTCTGTGTCGGCTAATTAGCAAATGCTGACTGTCCTTAGCAGAAATTCTTTGCTCTGATGCTTTGGAGCCCTCAGCCACCATGCTGTACAATTTCAGGGACAGCATCTGCATTGTACCCTATGAAGTACTCCAGGGGGCGCCCTTCACACAGAGTACAATGTGAATGCTTCTCCAAGCTCCTGCGCAACAGCATCTTGCTGGGACCAAACCCCACAAGACTCAAGAGCCCAACTTCCAGCCACAAAGCCTCATTCTTATTGCAGCTTTCCCCTTACAGTGCACAGACTTGGTTCACAAACATACCAATGAACAAACAAAACATTGGTAAGTAAGCCCCCTCTGCTCCCCCCGGCAAAAAATGTAGGAGGGACCGGAGATGATGCAGTGTTTCCAGATGTGCACCACTTAGAGTTCCTCCGTGTGCAGTGAAGGTGTGTGTTGATGAGGAAAGCAGATTTGTAGTTCAAGTGTATTGTTGATCATGTATGGTTCTTCTTTCTCACTTACTTTGGGTATAACTCCTAGTACCTATTTTACCCCAGAGTCTCAGGGAAATTATAAAAGAAAAGAAGACGGTACTTTACTTTTAAGTAAATTCCAAAGTCCTCTCTCTGCTTCAGGCTCTCGAGGTAAAAGACAGCGGCGGAGTAGTTCAGGCAGTAGGTCTGGTGGCTCTGACAGAGGCTCCCTCGGAAATGCTGCAAGAGAAGAGCAGGGAGGGCACAGGCGGGAGGCCTCTGTCCCTTCATGGTCATCACTTACCAGCTCTGGGAAAAGGGGAGGAGTCAGCATTGTCACACAGGAGTGTGACTGTGTGACTAGGAACAGGTTATCTTCACAATAAACATTCTTTAAAAACCAGTATTCCCACAAGACACAGGTAACTCCTCAAGAAATCACCCCACCCCTACTTAGAATTCTAGTTAGGGTATCTTGATTTAATTTACCTTTCGCTTCTGTTAATGCTTTGTTGAGGTCTAAACTCCCTGCATGGCACCTGGTAACAAACATTGCCTTTGACTTCAGGGCTTATGTTGGTTGATGTTAGGCTTGTGTTGGTAGTAACAACATTTAATTTTCATCAACTTTTCCTCAAAAATGTCCATACATGTAATTCTCCTGCTGGCTTCTAAAACTGCAGTGTCAAATTTGAAGGCTTCTCCTAAGTGTATGTATAGATTTATGTAATGGTCAAACGGAGCACCCCACACAATGTGCTCTGCCTCAGTTATGTGTCTTTCTCGGGAGTAAGTTTTCTTAACTGGCAAACACTCTCCTCGCGGGGCCTCTGTGTCTACCATGCTGCTAAGCCCGAGTACTCCTTGATTTATTGACTGATATAATGAGTAATGGGTCCCACTGATAAATGTCTAATAGTAGCATCATGTGGTAGAATAAGATAAGGAATACACACTTGTTGGCAATGTTATCACTACAGTTAGTAGAGAAAACAGACCCAGCCTAAAAAGTCACTAAAGAAAGTGGCAGTAATAAAGACAGATAACAAAAACCTATAAAAATATTTTGTTGTAAGACAGAGGAGAAGACTCTGTGGGGAAAAAATGTCACGTTTTGGCTCCAGCAGGAAGTAATTTGAAGGATGATGTAAATTTATTTTTGGAGGTGGAGGGGTCGGTAGCTTGGAGAGAAAGGCACCGAGATGCTTGAGAAATTTTATTACGAGGAGACAAGCGTTAAGATTCCATGTGGTCAGGCTTAGAGAGCCAGTTCTACAGCTTGTCAGCTGTGTGGCCTTAGCCAATGACCTCCCCGCTCAAGCCTCGGTTTCCTTTTCAGTGACTTGCTCACAGGAGTCATGTGTGAACAACAAAATGCTCTAATGTCCCACCTGGTGAGCCTCTTACTGTTCCTCTGCTTTCCCCTTCTGGGGAGGACTCTGGGTACCCCCTCTGCTGAAGGTGAGCGCAGTCATGTGACTTAACTTGGCTGACAAAGTGTGAACAGACCTGCCATGTGTTGCTTCTGGTAGAACTTGCAGAGTTCCAGTGCTGCTCCCTCAGCACGGGTCCCAGAGAAAGGACAGTGCTAAGGGAGAAGTAGGCACAGGGAGAGAGGAGCCAAGCTATTGAGAGTTGGGGATGGTTACTCTGATACAACCACATCTAACCTGACTGATAAAGGACCTTTTCAATTTAGGTAATACTTGTGTAACCCATCTTTGCATACCTGTAACAGGAAGCTTTCATATGTGGGCTGAATTATGGGCCTTTTTAATAAGAGTATATCAACATCCCATGCTTAGGAGGCTATAAGAGCACTCACACTATGGTGGGATGTTTGTATCCCTCTCTAATTAATATGTTGAATCCTAATCCCCAAAGTGATGGTATTAGGAATGGGGCCTTCAGGAAATGATTCATTCACAAAGGACGGTCCTCATGTGTCAGATTAATGTCTTTATAAAGAGTCTCTAGAGGCGTCCCTCGCCCCTTCCACCATGTCGGATGCAATGAGAAGTCTGTGACTGGAAGGGAATCCTCATCTAACCTCAGACTGCCCCCTTCCAAACTGTGTGAAGGAAATTTGTTGTTTATAAACCACCCGGTCTGTAATAGTTTGTTTTTGCCTGAGCAGACTAAAACAGCTTACATGTTTTAGTGAGAAGTTGGCATTTCTCCAGACTATTTATTTAAAATTAAATTAAAAAATTTTCTGACTCTAAATAAATTGAGGGAACCTAAGACTTTACATTCCAACACTTCACATTCTTCTTCTCATTTTTCAAAGTTTTTCTTATTCAAATCTCTTTTCAAAGTTCACATGAGGATCTCCCTACTTTATACCTAGTTTTCTATGTGCTTTTGCCTTGTTAGCACACTCCTCCTCCCGCATGTCTCACCTCAAACATCTCTGCCCCAGGAAGAATTTCCTGTCTGTAACTGCCTGACCCACTGCCATAGCCAAGAAGCTTTCCTACATAATATCTACGCTCCTTTTTTCCTCACCGTTGATCTCCATTTGATTATATAATTATTACTGTGATTCTTGAATTAATCTCTCCCCCACTAGATTGAAAATGAGCAGGAGCGTGTCTGGTTGTGCACATTATTGTGCACAGGGTCTTGGCCCCACACATAGTCTTTAGTAAGTGCTCAATAAATCTCAATCCAGCTTTTTAAAGTGGATTGTCTGAAGTCAAATCTTGCTAAATGTGAATAGATAGATACTGAACTAAAAAGCTCAAAGTTAAAAAAGTAGGGAGGCTCGCTTCGGCAGCACATATACTGAAAAGTGGGGAGGAGGCTCAAATATCTACTCAAGAAATAAATAAATAGCATTTAACAAACCAGGGCTACAGGTTTTCCTTTTTCCTTCAGACCAGAGGTACTATTAAGGTAAGGTGACCAGATTTTGACATTGGTAAAGCGGGACACCATTGACCTGGGGGTTCTTTTTTTTTTTATTACTTAAAATATTACAAAGAGTAGTACATATGTCTCTTTCCAAAAATCAGGACTTTTTTAAAACACCATGGGACGCCGGATAAATTGTTAAAAATCGGGACTGTCCCACCAAAGGTGGGACATCTGATCACCTTATATTAAGGGTGCTGATAGGTTTGAAGGGTTATTTATTTATTTTTGTCTGAAAGACTGACACTTTTGTTAGAAGAACAACTGAACCATGTAATTGGCCTATACAAACGATTGCCATGAATATTGCTTTAAATTGAAGTCATTTAAAAGACAGACTTGGAAATGACTTTTCCATGTGTGCACATTTCGGTGTTAATAAAACCCACACGGCAGAGGTGACAATGGGAAAACAGTCTGCAAGTTATTTTTAAAATTGTCTGTTGGCAGAGAAAAGGATGGTTCCTTTGTAGGAACAACAAAAACAAAAAGTCAAGTGGATAAGAACAGCTATTCTGAGAGGATGAATTTATTGCATGAGGCTGAGATCTCCAGAAAGGATTTTACCTTCGCGAGCACAGAAATAAAATCCACAGGTGGGGAAGTCTCAGAGGCATCGAAGTAGTCCTTGATGATGGCAAAGAGACTGCTCACAAAACCATAGCTTGTCTAGGGGCAGAGAGAAAGGAAACAAGTGTAGGCACACACCCAAGGGAAGGAATAAATATTTGATGAACTTCGAATATCATTCTACAGCTGTTTCTCATCACAATACCTCCTGGCAAAATTCAGATTTATTTTCCTTTTCAATTTATATTTTCTTATTAGTTTTTTTATATAAATAAACTTTTTGGAATCTCTCTTCTCTTCCTCCTGGAAGAAGGATATTATTTATTTACAATATATGAGAAAAGGACATTCGTTTGAGAACAAACATTTATGAAGGTTAAGGAGATCTTGAGAATATGTTTACTTTTTGAACAGCCAAGTTAAAATGAAAAATGCTATTGAAGACTGATATATGTGATCTATTGGCAAGATATCAATGAATGTTTAGATTTCCTTCTTATTAACCTGACCTCCTGACCATAATATTATACAGGGGAACGAACCACATTCTATATTGCAGCGTGGAATACAAGCCACAAGAATAGAACAAACATGCATTTTCATGACCCCTCTGGTGAATTTTAAAACATGTCTCCTGGTGTTTTTCTACTTTGGTTCACCTGACTTAACTCCTCCAGGTTTGCAAAAAGGCGCCATGAATCCACATCCAGGAGATAGTCATAGGTTTGTAGATATTTTAGTGTATTCATGAAGATCTTTAAAAAAAAAAAAAAAAGAAATGCAGATTACTTTCTATTTTTCACTTTTGAAACTTGCCCTTTTGAAGAGCATTGAACATAAACCTCCTGACTACAACTTTACAAAACAGTTTAGAAATCAGTATTTGTGAGGATTCAGAATTTTCCTAATACCAATGGTGACATTTAAGCTCCATGGAACATGTGGGAAATGTGCTCTTCTGTATGATGGTGTTATTGCTGATATGTGCCCTGACAGCATTCCTGTTGAACATCATCTGTTCTAATGGGGTTTCTCTGCCACCCGGAGTCAAGAAATCTCACAGGTTCTCTTCTTATCAAGAGCACTTAATGTGAGACCAAAACAGCTTTCACGCTGGATTCTCATTTATACCTTTCTCTGCAAAAGATCCAAATGTCTTTTACTTGCAGGAAATTAAAAAAAGAGAGAACTAATGAGTCAATATCTGTAACGGGTAAGGTGCTTGGATTTGGGTAAAGGCGTTAACTATGACTGAAAGCATTCAGGGAGCCTCTGTGCTATTGTTTCTTGACTTGATGCTTTTGCCCAGCAGGAAGCTACTCTACAGTAAGTCAAGAAAGAACTACAATCCTCACAGATAACCTTCCCTGAGTCTATAAACTAAACAAAGATTAACTTATTGACAGGAGAATGTTTTGCAGGAAATAATGACTGACATTTGTATGTCACTTGATAGATTTCAAAGAAAACTAATCTGATGAAAACAATGCTGAGATGCCATGAGCCAACCAGAAATGGTATTGCCATCCTTCTTTTAGAGCTTAGGAAAGGGATTGTCAAATGACAGCCTGCGGGACAGATCAGACCTGCTACTTGTTTCCATAAATAATGTTGATTACAACACAGCTATCACATTCCTTTATAAATTACCCGTGGCTTCCTGGGAACTGCAATGGAAGACCTGAGGAGTTGCAATAAAGACCTCAGAGTCTGCAAAGTCCAACATACAGGGTGAGGCAACAGCAGGTTTACAGTTGTAAGTATGCGAAATACAGGGTTTATTCTTGTATTATTATTATTATTATTA
>PVJC01010102.1:6561-44525 GCA_004026665.1 Murina feae
TCTCTCTCTCTCTCTCTCTCTCTCTCTCTCTCTCTCTCTCTCTCTCTCTCTCTCTCTCTCCTGTCTTTCTCTGTCAAGATAATAATGACTTTAGAAACAATCTATGATCAAAACTGTTCAATAAATCCCAATTTTGCTAATTACTTCAAATTAATAAGAAAGGATTTCAAAAAAAGTTGGAAAAGAACAATTTCCATTTAACTTTTTGCTTGTGAAATTTCATGCTTAAAACATTACAGGATAAGAAACACAGTGCTTTGTGATATATAAAGTAGAAATGCAGGTTGTAAAATTCCAGTCATATAATTTCCTAGATTGTCTGGTTTGAAAATTTGGGCCATTCAGATTGCCTGTACCATGCACACATGAGTAGTTCTCCATTCTCTGGGAGGGTGGTCTTTCTAGGAACCCATTGCAAACCATTATAGGAAAATCTCTTTTATGACCAGTCCTCTGGTTCCCTGTTTCCATTTGAGCATGTTTGTCAGTCAATAAATTGCTGCCTCTTGCCTGTCTCTCAAGATATCTGGTGTTCTCCATTAAACAATGAAATACCCAGGCATTTTCCACTTTCCTGACTTCAGCTGAAACTTATTTGGCAAGGCTTGAACGGAACTCCGCCTGCCCATTCTGGCTTCATGGGGAAAAGCCAGTTCATGCCAATGTGGATTTCCTCCCTCTCATGTTATGCTCACTAACAACCAATGGGTGCTTTCTTCTGAAATAAGGTGGAAACTTTCTGATATTGCCAGACAATTACCTGATAATACTCGACGTTTTGCTTATGCACTTACCAAGGGTCCCACTGGAGGCTTCCCAATAGGAGTGTTGGCCAAACTAAAAAAGCTCTTGGAATTCCAAGAACAAATGCTGCATACATTGCTTCGTTTAGTGTTTATTTTCAGTCTATAGAATTGATTGGATTAAATTTCCTTTATTTAGACTCCAGCAAGAATAGCTGACATATAACTAGGTAAGAGAGTTAAAGCTTAATTTAAAGAGACAATCAAGTAAATCACTGATATGAAAATATCAGATCACATACACATGCTTATTCACCCTCATGAGCCAAGTGACCTCAGGGAGACTCCTCTTTAATTCCAAAACTAGGACAATATGCATCCGCAGGTCAACTGGCCCACTGCAATTCAGAGGAAATGCAGCACCCTGATTTTCTACTTGGCATTCTGCAGTTGTATTATGAAGTTTAAACTTGGCCGTATGTTTGTCATCAGATGGAAATACGTGCTTTTAGTGAACTTGACACATGCATGTTACTGTGAAAGTACCCTGAGTACATGATATTGAGCTTTTTATGCCAAAAAAAAAAAAAAAAAAAACAAGAAGAAACTCAAACTGATGTGGTGTTCTAACTATAGTTAGAACTATAGCTATTTTCATGACTCACTTGGTCCATTATTTGAGCTTGTATAGTGTTGTGTGATGGTCTTCCAAAGTAAGGGTATTTTTATATTTCAAAGGACACTGAGTGAAGGGGATCCAGTTTGTCACACCGTCTGAGGTTTGATTAATTCTGTCACAAGCATCATCCCCTTTTTTGTATTCCTATTGTTATTGATTTCATTCAGTCACTCAATATTTAATCATCAGTCTTCACCTGGACTATTATAGTAATACTAGATGCTCAGTGCACAAAATTTATGCACTGGTAGGATCCCTAGCAGCCGGTGGCAGCCAGTTGGGTACTCCCTCCCTTCCCCTGGCTGCCTGCCACCAGCCAGGGCCTCCCTCTCTTTCCTCAGTCAGTCCTATCCCCTGGTCAAACTACCGGTTGAGGGGACAATTTGCATATTATGCTTTTATTATATAGGATTTTAACACGTTTCCTAACTCCACTGCATTCAAAACACTGCAGTCAGTTTAGTCATCCTGAAGAACAACTTGAATATATGAATATCAAATGCTCATCTATTCAAACATTTCAATGGCTTCCCAGTCATCCCAGGAATAGCCATACCACACAGCACAGAAGTTGGTCCTTATGCACTGTGATCCCAACCTACCTACTGAAGCCTCCACAGCTCCCCTTCCAGTATGAACAAGCCCCCCAGCATTCCCACATGCACCTTGTCTTTGTTCTCTGTGCTACTTCCAACACCACCTTTCCTCAACCTTCCTCAGCTTCGAGTCCACACATTTTTACCACCTGCTCCAGTTATGTCTCTCAGATGAAATCTTCTTTATATTCTGGGAGTTTTGTAAAGAATTATTCCCCTTGTAATACTTATTTATCAAAATAAGAATTTTCTTACAGACATCTAAAAGATATATTTGATTAAAACTGTTTTTATGAAAATTTATTTATGCATTGTAGAATGTAGATACGCGTTTAAAAAACTTTGGGTGGATACATGTAACGAGGTTTTTTTTTATATGGTTTAAAAAATTTAGCCTTTAAAGTTGTCACTCTACAGAGAAAACTTCCCTTTTCCCATTATTATAATTTATTATTATAAGTTATTATTTCCAATAACTTATAGGTGTAAAGTGGCAAAAACCCTTTCATAAATACAAGAGTATGTATATAATTTTTCTGGTCAATTATTCCTTTCTATGAGCCATAGTTATTCACACAAATGTCTTTTCATTTACTAGTCCTTCAGCTTCTTGAAGAATGTGTGCCTAATTTATCAATAATTTCCTATAATTCTGAATATACAATGTTACATAAATCATGAGTAGCCTAATAAATCACTCTATCAATGTACAAATCCTTGGTGTCACCTCTCATATTACTAAATTCACAATTGAAAATCTATGTAAAGGTTATATACTTTTACAAAGTAATTCAAACACAGTGCAAAACAATATTTAGGGAGATAAAAATGGAGAAGAGATTGGGAAATAGCTTAGAAAGTTTTATTTAGTTGCCATAATTGTATAGATAAGTAGACAACCCACTTTAACTTTCTCCATACAAGCTGATATCCAGAAAAAAATCAAACTAAATAAGAAAGTAATATTCTATTTTTATAAGCCTAATTTTCAGAAAGTCCAGC
Source organism: Murina feae (assembly GCA_004026665.1). Classification (NCBI taxonomy): domain Eukaryota; kingdom Metazoa; phylum Chordata; class Mammalia; order Chiroptera; family Vespertilionidae; genus Murina; species Murina feae. The sequence continues at coordinate 9,582 of PVJC01010102.1, forward strand.
CATACATTTTTAAGTCATTTCTGAGTCAGTAGCTATGGAATCACTTCATGGTGACATGTTGAGTATATGGAATGGTATTATACTTTGATGGTATTATACTCTGAGTGTCGGCTATTTGAGTTAATTTCTGTTTCTCTCTCTAAAAGGGGGTTTTAAATCTGTTTTGAGCCATTCTACAGTTACTATTAGCATTAATGAGAAATATTGAGATCAAATCGTGATTAGCAAAGGATGTGAAGGACAGAAGTTCATCAATAACCTATTAATATATTTTAGCCATTACTTTCAATTCTCTTTCCTCACTCCCACTGCTCTGCCAATGTCACCAAACCAATGAGCAAACAATCTCCTGCACAGTCAAAAGGGAGAGTCTGTGTGATAGGTTGCACATCCCTTCAAGATCTTGACTGTCCTCTACCGGAGGTGCCATAGGATGTGATGCAGGCCAGAGGAGCTACCAGTTTTTTAGGAAAAAACAATTAAGTTTATTGCAACCTCCACACCTATGCTTCTGGCCTTGGAATAATGTACTACCTCCAGAAGGAGGACTTCTCAGATGTTTCCCTCTGTCCCCTTGGTCATTGAATTCTGGTTTACTGGTGGACTTAAAGGTCTAAACTATTTATTAAAATTCTAGTTGCAAAACTTTGGTTTCTTCACTTTCTGATAATGGGCCAAGCTCTGCACTTTGAAAGAAGTCTGAGGTGGAGAAAGAACTGGAGAAAACATGGATCAGGATGTTTATGATAAAACACTCTCTTCCTAAATGGTTTACCACAAAAGATCTAAAAAGGCAGCTGTGGGGCCTGGTTAAGTACACAGCTGGGAAGAACCCAAGGATCTTTATTTTTCTGCCAATAAGGTACTCTACATTGCAATACTGAACAAAGTGTATTTTTTTTATAGTAAAAGATAATGCCTCCTCCTAGTTGTACTGTGTCATATGGGTAATGTATAGTGAATTTCCCATTATGTGGTTGTCACATCACATTATTTGCTTCAGTATGTGGCTATAGATTTATCTCTAAAAGCTTTTATTTTTAGAAAATCTTTTAATAAGACCTCAGATTCTTAATATTGACTGACATCATTACAAAGCGGAAAGCATTTCTCTAAGGGTCAATAAAGGGTTATATGTAGAAGATTTCCTATAGCACAATTGCTGTCATTTGCTTCCTTGTAACATATTATTTGGAAAACATAGTGATATGAACATAGCCATAACCAAAATTACTTAGAGTTCTCAACTCATCCTCTCCTAGTTAATACTAAACAGTTTTATTTTTTAAAATATATATATATATTTTATTGATTTCTTTTACAGAGAGGAGGGGAGAGGGATAGAGAGCCAGAAACATTGATGAGAGAGAAACATTGATCAGCTGCCTCCTGCACACTCCCTACTAGGGAGGTGGCCGCAACCAAAGTACATGCCCTTGACCAGAATCGAACCTGGGACCCTTGAGTCCGCAGGCCGACGCTCTATCCACAGAGCCAGACTGGTCAGGGCCAGTTTTGCTTTTTAAAACAAATATTTTTAAATTGATTTTAGAGTGGAAGGGATAGGGAAAGAGACATCAATGGGAAAGAGAAACATCCATCAGTTACTTCCCGTATGGAGCCTGACCAGAATCTGGGTATGTGCCCTGACCGGGAATCGAACCAGTGACCTTTCAGTGCATGGGGCATGGGACCTCACTTCAACCAACTGAGCCATACTGGCCAGGGCAAGAGTTTTAATTTTTAAAACAAGAAGCAACACATTGAAAGCAAGATGAAAGCAGAATCTCTCATACTGTTTCACTGTTCATAAACACTTAGAAGGAAGGTGTGCAGGTATTAGAAATCCAGGGTCCCTGCCTTTCCTGCCCCTCTGCAGCCACCACCCCTTTGAGTTCTTGCTTGTTAGAAGTTGTAGCCTAAGCCCACACTCAACTCTTAACCCTTCACATACTGCAGTATGTCTAGAATAGAAGCACCATTCCAGGGCACTTACTTTAAAGCAGAAAGCATTGTACACTGAGGTAGGCCTCAAAAAGTCAAAGTCATAGTGCAGTGGTTAAGAATGCGGTCCCTATGGCATGACCATCTTGATTTAAACTGGGATTCTACTACTTGCCATGATCACCTATGTTACCTCTACATTTCATTACCTTTGACTGCTCAGGCTGTTATAGCAAAATACCATAGGCTGGGTGGCTTAAACCATAGACATTTACTTCTCCCAGTTCTGGAGGTTGGGAAGCCCAAAATCAAGGTGCTAGCAGAGTTGTTTCTTGGTGAACGCCCTCTTCCTGGTGCACAGATGGTCATCATCTCACTGTGCACTGAGGTAACTTCTCATTGCTTGCACAGAGGGAGAGCTAGAGCTCTGCTCTCTTTTCCAGGTCTTATATGGGTACCAATCCCATTATGGGGCTCCACTCTCATGATCTCATCTGAATCTAATTGGGGAGGATTCATTTCTGGACTGCTAACCAGTTTGATAGTCTGCAGCTTTACTCCTAAGGGGGTGGGAGTGGGGAAAAACAGTTCATACTCCGGATTGGGAGGTGATGAGAAACTTTCATAACAACCTCCTAGGGGAGAGAGAAGAGTGGGTGGGAGACGATTTCTTTACAAGCCTCCTATCTTCTTGTGCTCTAGAACGATCCCAGGGGATCCTGCCAAGGCTTAAAGTAGGGTGTGCTTCAGCCTTGGCCTGTGTGTCCCTGTGGATGCATGTAAAGTAATCTGTGTGCCCCTGAAAATATAAAGAAATCAATATCTATCCACACCTTAACTTTGTGCTTTTTTATAAGCATTATGGAACTGAATTTTTCCTTCAGTGGCTTCCTCTGGTGAATATATTATGAATAGAAAAATAGGGGATTTTGCTTTCTTTATACAATGAAGTACTATTGTGTGTGTGTGTTTGTGTATGAGATTGTTTTACAACATGCACAACATGCTTTATATTATAATTTATAAAAGCCTTTTAAAAATTTAGTTTATGCCTCAAATTTATATCTTCATGGCAACTGAAACACAGCGACGTAAGAAGTCAAATCGATTGAGATGTTTCTCAAAATAAAGTAATGATTGCTATTGATTTCATAATGGGGCAGATAAACATAAATGCCTTTTAGGAAAGCAAAATGGAGTAAAGGTGAATTGGTAATTAAACTCATTTTTCCCACTCTATCAAATAATATACAATTAAACAAGGGTTTCTGAGCAGGGCTGTTTCTAAACTGTGATGCACTAAGCTACATAGCTTTAAACTATCAAGTTGTTACATATCTAGCCAAATATTTATGTAATAAATTTAAGTAGCAATATTTTGGGACCAAAAAAAATCACATAATATTGCTGCAGAGAAATCCCATAAAGAACTTATCTAAACTGCATCCTCAAACATAATTTGGATTTGATTTATATGCAAAGATAACATTCAATGGCTAAACACCAACCAGTCAGAACAGATGCTTGACATTCACAAATAGTCCAATAGTACTGGTTCCTTTGGCTTAATATCAACTGTTTTAATGTCTAAATTTCTTCAATCTTTTTTTAAAAAAATATTTTTATTGATTTCATAGAGGAAGACAAAGGGGAGAGAGATAGAAATATCAATGATGAGAGAGAATCGTTGATCGGCTGTCTCCTGCATGCCTCCTACTGTGGATCAAGCCCATAATCTAGGCATGTGTCATGACTGGGAATCAAATCATAACCTCCTGGCTCATAGGTCGATGCTCAACCACTGAGCCACATTGGCTAGTCTTCAAATGATCTTGAATGACAACAGCTCATGCCTAAATACAAACAAAAATGCAGAATCCCTTCCTTCCATTATTCTATTAAGTAGTTGATATTTTGGCCAACTTTGCCACATCAAGTAAATAATTTTTTTATTCTGGAAGTTAGCATTGCTACAAGTTGAGCTTAAAGTCTTTTTCTCCTTTTGTGACTGAAAGTTTGACTTCTCATTGGACTGAAGACATTGGCAAGAGAAGAGAAATGCAAGTACCTTAGGTAAAATCACCTGTTCTCAAATCAATAAAACCACCCACATCAGAAGTCCTTAAACTCTGATTCTGAAAGTTTGTGTCCCCAAAGCCTTAATGTGTGGCCTGTTCCCGCAGCAAATTTGGCTTCACCAGCAGATTCTTTGGAACTGCAGAGCGTTCCTGGGACAGAAAGTTGTAGCAGAAGAGAGTTCATGCCTGTATGCATTGTCAGGATGACTTCTGTGTAAGGCAAACAAAAGACAGCTACAATTCATCTGCTGTTGAGTCATGTGGACTACCAGAAAGCAAATGTTTTCTTCCCTTTATGTTCAAGTAAAGAATATAGAAAAGTTAACTATGAAGTAAACAGATTATACTATGATTTGGAAAAGTAAAAAGTGAGAGCTTAGATGGAGAATAGGTAAAACAAAAGGGATGATTAATTTTATATGTCAACTTGACTGGGCTAAGGGATGACCAAACACCTAGTAAAACAGTATTTCTGGGTGTGTCTGGGAAGATGTTTCTGGAATAGATCAGCATGTGAATCTGTAGACTGAATTAGGAAGATTCATTCTTAATAATGTGGCAGACTCATCCAATCTGTTAAGGCCTGAAGAGAACAAAAGGATGAAGAAGGGGGAATTCACTCCCTCTGCTTGAGCTGGAATGCCCTTCTTCTTCTGCTCTTGGACTTCAGAGCTCATGGTTCTTGTGTCTTTGGACTTGGGGACTTACAACAGCTGTCCCAGTCCTCAGACTTTTGGCCCAGAACTGAGTGTTACACAATTGGGTTCACCAACTTGCTGAACACAGATTTTGGGAGTTTCTAGCCTTTATAACCATGTGAGCTAATTCCCATAATAAAACCTTCCTCTATCCATATCTATCTATCTATCTATCTATCTATCTATCTATCTATCTATCATCTATCATCGTTTATCTATCATTTCCATATATGTCCTACTGGCTTTATTTATCTGGAGAACCCTAATACAGAAGGTTAGCAAAATTATATTTGGTTTTATTTTTCTTTTTGAATTGGAGAGAACATTAATACTATTTACATTTATACAATTAAGGACAGTTTTGTTGTTTACGTTGGAGGAAGGCACTAGAAACGTTTCTTCATGAGAAAGGAGGAGAGACAATCTCCTTATAGCTTCATGTGGATTTTCCTCGGTAGACCATTATTTCCTTATATTGTGTTCTTCCCTCAAGAAAGTTGTGAATTTTTAATTTTTTCTTCTTAGTGGGAGAAGTAGCCATATTTGCAAATGTCCTCCTAGCCTAGGGTTGTTCTCCTGACTCAGGTGGAACCTGAGTAAGTGCAAGTTTGTCTTTGAAGTCCATCTGCCTTCCTTTCTCATGTGATTCTCTTGAGTCTTCTAGACTAAGATCTTCTATTGTATAATGTGTCCCTACATATATCAACCTCTGACATTTATTAAGTTCTCTGCCACCTCCTAAAGCTCATATTGCTTCTACTGATCATGTTTAAATATTATTTCATACTAGGGGCCCAGTGCACGAATTCGTGCACCTTGAAAGGCACTGTGGGCCATGAGGCTGCGGTGGGCAGAGGGTGGGTCTTAGCTCATCTCCTGTGCCCCTGCCCTGCCCCTCCTGCCACAGTCCCCAGTCTCCTGTCTTCCGGCAGCCTTGCTCCCACCACTGCTCCCATGAGCTGATGGCACTGGCCCCTCTTGCACCTGCTGATGGTGCAGAGTGATTGGGACTGGCGCCAACAGTGGGTATGAGTGGAGCTGGTGCCGTCAGGCGGTGTGAGCTGTAGCTGCTGCCCTGACTACCCCGTGGGAGGAAGGGGAGGTGGAGATGCCCTTAGGGGTGATGGGGGCTGGCGCCAGGCACCAGCAGTGCGTGTGAGTGGTAGCTCTGGCACTGGCAGCGGGTATGAGTGGGGCTAGTACCAGAAATAAGTGCAAGCACTGGGTGGGACCATAGTGTTCGGGAGCAAAGGATTTTCAGTAACCACCAGAGGCTTGTCTTGATGACAGCGACTGGTGCCCCACCTTGGTCTGGCACCACATTCACCTGCTCCACCATCCTGCCATGGCCGATGCCTGCCATGTTCTGCGTACACTCCCAGGTCATAGTGCACATCATAATGGTTGTTTGGTTGTTCGGTTGTTCAGTTGTTCTGCCATTCAGTTTATTTGCATATTAGGGTTTTATATATATAGCTGTCCATGTATGTTGGGGAAGAGTTCTTTAAGATAAAATATTATAATTATTCAAATCCAGGTACCTTTCAGGGATCATACTGCATATAATATATTCATGGCCTGGTGATTTCAGTTAAATTTTATGTAATTTTAATGTCACAAAATATGTTTAAAAATATAATTTCCTAATGGTTGCATCTATTTTATTTTATGGAATTACTCTAAATTATGTAACTATGTTTCTTTTACTGGATAGTTGGATTACTAAAAACGTTCTCTATAATTAACAATGTTATGATAGATATAACTTGAAAAATCCCTATTTATATTCTTTTCCTTAAGCTAAATTATTAGAAGTGGAATTATTGTATAAAATTGGAACACTAACAAATATATTATTACATTTACCTACCTCCATGTGAGTGAGCAAAATTAAGGAAAGATTATATCTACACCATATTATGTCCATATACAAAATCAAAGTTCACCTAAGTTCTCACTGTGACAATATTTGTCCTAAAGAGCTTTTCCAAAGGAAAAAAAAAATGAACTAAAATTTTCTAAAATGTTATCTGGCAACATACTAGGATCCAAATGTACTTTTGAACATAGTTGGCATGGAATGTCTCACCAGGATCACAAGTTAAAATGTCCAAAAATAAGCCAGCACTCATAAAATAAATTACACAATCTTGAATACTAAGTGGTGTGAACTCTATGCATAGATACACTAAATGGATTTAAAAGAGCAAGTTGAAATAGTAACTATTTATGGGATTAAATGACATAAGCCCCTTATCTTTTATTTTTCTACTTGTGCCCCTTGCAAAGGAACTGAAGAAAATCACCCAATATTTTGACTCCAGCTGCCAAAAAATAGAAAGTAAGTAAATTAAGCCTATAATTTCAGATTTTTTTCTGAGAAAGTGGTATACCTAAGATCCCATTAATTATTGAGAACAAGTAGTTGTAGTTAATTTCTCAAGTTTCTCACAGTTCTTATATAGCAATCTGCTGAAACTGATGTCTGGCTGGGATATAAGGACTACCCCTAGGAAGGTGAAAAATAAATGATACAAGTCCAAATACAAAAACTAAAATGATTTCTCAAATTTCTTTAATACATTTTCTGTTGGCAGTTGACTTTGGGGTTATAGTGAGACACAGAAAGCTATTTTCAAACTACTTTAAGTTTGAAATAAATGTTCACAGAAGAGGTGTAAGATTCTGAAACGCTTTGATGATGTATCAAAGGCTTTTAACTCATTTTAATCTAGAATATATAATACCTCCTAGATCTGTGTCAAAATGAGTTTCTGACTGCACATTCCAGAAGACTGGTATATTGAAAAGTTGAAAAGAAAATTGTTAAAATGGCTGTGAATATATAACAATTATTTGTGTTACACATTGGATACCTTTTCTTGGGGGTTAAAAACCTGCATTTGATCCAGTTGAAATGCTGGGTTCAAAGAAATTAAAAAGGCCCCAGTTCTTTAAAAAAAAATACATCTTTTATTCCTATAATCTAAAATATTTTTACAATTGGGTGTCATATTTACCCCAAAAAATCAGTCTAGGATTTATTTGACTTTAGTCAGGGAGATTTTAGAATTATATCTTTAAACAGATTACTCATTGGATTGAAAAAGAGGCTTTTTTTTCTATTACACATAGGTCTAGTTGTATGTGTGTGTGCATGTATGTGTGTGTATATGTATTTAGGCATATTATAAGAAATAGAAAAAATGTTCAGGGAATAAAATAGAATAAGATATGTGCAAAATAACTGAGATTAATAAATAGAAATCAATTAATTCAGATCATCTTCAACATAGTTCTTTCATTCAAAATATCAATTGAATATTTCATATGCTAAAGACAGAATTTCAACACAGAGAATAGTTAAACTAGATTGACATTTTCTTCAATTCCAAAGTTCCATGACATTTGTCTCTTTTATGAAACTGTCTCTATGTTTGTTCTAATTTGTCCTCAAACCTTGCCTCTGCTCTCAAAATACCACCATTTAAAAAATCTGATAACAAGAATTTGTATTAATATTTTAAAAGTTTTTCAATGGCTATTTTACAAAAATTTCAAAAAGACTTTAGGAAACAACTCACATTACAAGAAAATTATTAGAACAGCTTGTTAGAGTTTTCTAGATATTGAAACATTTTTTAAAGATTTCTTTTACCTGATTATGTTTTCTGGCTAAATTACATTTGCCACAAAAAATACAGAAAAATAATATTTATTACAATAACACAATCTAACCTAATAAAAGAGTAATATGCAAATTGACCCTCACTCTGTTACATCTAAGCCACGCCCACTATCCAAGCCACACCCACCAGCCAATCAGAGTGACTGTATGCAAATTAACCCAGCCAAGATGGCGGTTGGCAGCCATGGAGCTAGAGCAAACAGGAGGCTTCTGTTGCACCAGCGATGGAGGAAACTGCCTGCCTAGGCTGGCTGGGCCTCTGCTCAAGGCAACAAAGTTTCAATTATAGAAGCCACGAAGCTGAAGCAAACAGAAGGCTTCATTGCCTGCCCAGGTCTCTGCTCAAGGCAACAAAGTTTCAATCATAGAAGATAAACAAACCCCAGAAACCTGATTCCAGCTAGTTTCACTGGGATGTTGGGTTAATGGGAGCTGTGGGCAGACTGAAAATGGCCCTCAACCCCTCACCCAGGCTGGCCACACCCCCATGGGGTGAGGGTCCCCACTGGGGAGCTTGGCCATCCTGCAAACAGCCATCAGCCTCTCACCCAGGCTGGCCAGGCATGCCAGTAGGTGGACATCCCCTGAGGGGTCCCAGACTGTGAGAGGTATAGGCCTGGCTGAGGGACCCCCCCAAGTGCACAAATTTTTGTGCATCCGGCCCCTAGTATAACATAATACTAAAGTAAATCCACAGCAATAAAATTCAATATGTGATAATAGGGAAATTAACTTGTTTTTTTATTCTGGAATGGTTGGCACTTGAAGATAAACTAAATGGAAAAAGAGAGCAAATAGAGTTATTTTATTAAATTCTGAAAGGGAATTCTAAAAGTAAAAAACAAAAATTTTGGCATTTAGTGGGTATTTATAAAAGAGTAGTTTTTATTTTAATATTGGAATCTGGTTAGAGGAACAAAGGTTTAGGGGGCTAATGGAAATACAGGCACATTAAATGTCTAGTGATGTTAAGTGGTGAGTGGTATGAGACCTGGATTAATCTGCTACCCACTTGCCTTAGGAACCAAGAACTCACAGAAGGACCCACTGAATGGATGTAAGGGATTTTAGGGAAAAATCATAGACCTTTGGTACTGGAAGTAGGACTCTCAAGCAAAGGGACAGGTGGCCACTCTAGTGTCAGCAGAGCTGGCAGGAGTGGGTGGAGATAGGGTGTTACATGGGTTGACAAGGGCCCTAAAAACGAATGATATTCTCTCTACTGCATGACAAACCAGAAACACTTATGATTGATTCACTAATGATTAGCAGTGGGAATAAAGGCTTTTAGTCACTCAAATGTCTTCCTTCAAATTTTATTCCATGCAGAATATATTCCCAATTTTTTTGGAACCATGTGACTATTAATAAAGAACTGTGACTGATGAGAATCTTCCCCAGCAGCAGCAAACTCAAAGAAGAGGCATCCCAGGCTGGAAAAGTAGACAAGCAGGGGGAGGGGCTGGGAAGAATAGAGCTGAGACAAATGGCATGAGCGACAAAGGAGGAGGAAAGCGTGGCTGTGGCTGAATGAGGCAGAACCCAGTTGCTGAGCAAGGCCAGCAAGTGTGAGGGAACAGTAGGACTCCCACGGCACCAGGGGGAGGAAATGGCAACAGTACTACAGAAACTGTTTAATCAGTGCCCATACTGGCATAAGGTCAAGCTACTGTAATAAGAATTCTATCTATCATCTATCTATCTATCTATCTATCTATCTATCTATCTATCTATCTATCTATCTATCATCATCTAACTCCTAGTGGTTCTGCTTCTGCGTGATACACCCTTCCTAGGACAGTTTCCCTTTTGCCATATCAAACTACTTCTAGGTCTCCTAAAACATTCGGTGCTCTGTCGATTTAAATAGATTTGATGCCTGATGTTTTCCTGTTCTTTGTCCCATTGTTTAAGGGTCAGCTCAGACATCGCTTCCATAGAGCCTGTCTAAAGTTCCTTCATTTTAGTTTGCATTAGATTAATTGCTTCAGTCTTTGAAGATACTGCCTATATACCACCATTAAAGTCCATTGTAACATCTCTTCACTAGACGCTTAAGAACAGGAACTTGCTCTTTCAATTAAATTCTAGCACAGTTTCTGGTCACTATAGACATACAATAAATGTTTAAACAAATTGAATTGAATTGTATTTTATTTTCTTAGTTAGACCTAGGTAAATTTAAAATATAAAATTATCTCTCATATCCAAACAAAATCAACCTGTTTGTACTTTTCTCTGTTCTTTTTAATGACATATTTAATTAGTATTAATGAAATTGAAAATTCTATAATAAAGAGATCTTTTATTCATTATATAATTAGTATTTATTAATAGCCTACTATCTTTCCATGTTTTGAAAACATAGCACTGAATTTTTTATATTCAGGAAACATATCCTAATTGAACACCAGGAGAGCTAGTGGGATCTTGAAAAACCAGTTTGTTAAAAATGTGGCTACCTCTAAAAATCTTCTTGCTTGTTGCAGACTGAGTATATCTTCTACTAAATGGGTTGAAAATATCCTGTCTCTATTAGTTTTTAATGTGATTGCTTGATTGAACACCTACCTTGATAGCAAGAATTCTAGTCTCCTCCCTGCCCTGGATTTTCCTTGAACCCAAGGGTTTTATACAGCCCAAATGGAAAATGGGGTAATAATGGGCTTCCATATCAAACTCATGCCAATGCTGCAATCTACTAGTCTACTAGTCTATATCTCCTGTGGCCACATGGTGTCACTTTCAGAAACTGCAAGGTCTGACAGTGGTGGCACTCTCTGATTTGACACTCTCATAGCAACATCCCCTCCCTCCCTCCCTCTCTTTCTCTCTCTCTCTCTCTCTCTCTCTCTCTCTCTCTCTCTCTCTCTCTCTCGTTCTCGCAAGATTAAATTCAAACAAAGGTGTTCCATTCTTAGATTCCTTAAATCCAACTTTTAAATGTTTATCTCTTTTAGATTACATGCTTCTTCATATTTACCTTCCTCTACACCACCACCAACAACCAAATTCCCAAGGAAGCAGCTGGCTCCAGAACAATTAGTAAACATCTGGTCTCTCAGAGACTAAGATTCTCTATTTTATTTCCAACCCCCATCCCCCTCCCCCAATTCAGATCCTAAGGCCGAGAACTTAAGTCCCAAAAAACACAGAATCTAATAAGCTCCGGACACCTGGAGGAGGTCCCTCAGTGACCTCATAAGTCCTTATACCAACACTTCTAGAAGAACCTATTTTTTTTCTCTCAATGTATAGTCACAATATTATAAAGGGCTCCCATTCCTGCATCATGGGATTCTCTATTGTTCATATCCAAATTTGGAAGATGTCATGGATTAGTAGTAATTCAAATGCTTTTTTTTTCTACTTACTTTTTGCCTTAATTTTATTTGTTCCAGTTCTATGAGATTTTGTATTGGGAAGTATATTTTATCTGATCTCTCTAAAGTTTACTTAAAAAAAATTGTCCACATCCTCCCTTAGAGGAGGTTTCAGGATACTTCATCCTATAAAGGGCCCACGTTGGCTGGAGAGTCATGAGGCAAATGATTACATTGGCGACATCCTTGTCTTCCTTTGATTACACCACACTGACCCTCCTGGCACCACCGATCAGTCTGGCTTCATGGTCACATTAACCACAAACCAAATCTCACATTTCACTCCAATTTGGATTTTCTGACCGATGACACAGTTCGTATTGACCTTACACATACTCTGTAACTGTGCTTGAGGGGTAGGAAAGGATGGATGATGGGAAAGACCAGTTCTTGGCACAATGCCACTGGAAAATTATCCCTTTAAGAAACAAACTGACAATTTCTCTCCGGTATTTTCCTGTTTCTCTACTGAGCAGTGTTTCTTGCTAGCACACTTAGACTAAGAAATAAAAGGCCATGCTTTAAAAAAGAAAATCTTCCTTTAAATCACTGCTTTTCCTGCTAAGCCATTCAGTCATTCTTAATTTTTAATGCTTCCCTGCTCAGGATCTGCAGACAATTTCTGTGTCAGCTGTAGTTGACCCTATAGAGCAGTGGTTCTCAACCTTGGCTGCACATTAGAATCATTGGGAATCTTTTTAAAATCCTGATTTCTGGGCCTCATCCTCTGGAAATTCTGCTTCTTTGTTACGGGGTGTGGGCCACAACATTATAACAAAGAAACAGAATTTCCGGAGGATGAGGCCCAGAAATCAGGATTTTACAAAGATTCCCAGGTGATTCTAATGTGCAGCCAAGGTTGAGAACCACTGCTATAGAGGAAGCCTCTCTATGCAAAGTGGTGGGATCAGAAGTAGTTGATAAGCTTTTACTTTCAAGAAACTGATGACAATGGAAAGCACCCTGCACATACTCTGTAACTGTGTGTTCAAAAGAAATGTTACACAGGAGTACGTTGATTAGGGCTCAAGAATTAACCAAGTTGGAGTCGAAATCACTTAGCCTAAACTTAAATTCTGCACCCCGAGCATTGCAAGATCTTGAAGGAGAAGGACTTAAACAATAAGAAATCTGAGGACTGTGAGGCCAGAGAGCCAAGAGACGATGAATTTAAAATGGAAAACAAAACCCCCATGGAATACCTCGGCATGGATTAGTAGCTTCAGAAGGGACAATTTTATTTCCCACCCCCATCCCCCTCCCCCAATTCAGATCCTAAGGCCGGAGAATTTAAGTCCCGAAAAACACAGAATCTAATAAGCCCCGGACACCTGGAGGAGGTCCCTCAGTGACCTCACAAGTCCTTATACCAACACTTCTAGAAGAACTGCAAGAAAGTTAATATTTATTGATCATTTACTATAGCACAGTCCAACATCTCTAATCATCTTGAAAACCTTTAAGAGGTTATTTCTATTTATAATTATTATTTTTTTATTTTTTGTGAGCTTTTTTTATTGATTAAGGTATTACAAATATGTGGTTATTTATAATTATTTTTTAAGATGAAGATTACATTGCTAGTAGATAGCTGGACCAGAACTCAGACTTGGAGATAAGGTTAAACAATTTGTTTGAAAGCCATTATGGGATATTCCCATACCAAACAAAAAAGAACATTACAACGTAATATATAATAAATAAATAATTAGGCATATATGTGTTTTAAAACTGACATTTATTAGAAATTATGTATATTTTTTATTATCTACTTTTCTACTACTTAAATGCAATTATTTAAACAAAGCACTAATAAGATGAGTTAACAGTGGCAATTAGTAGTAGGGCTTATTAAAAAAACATATGTGTGAGAAAAATATAACAACATTTTAATAATGTATCATACCCATGATACAGTAGGATATTTCTATTATTTCTATTTCCTCTGCCGAAAATATTTGAACTGCTTGCAACCTTTAGGAGATTCTTTTTCTCTTTTATGTTGTGGTAAATGAAATACAGTCAAGAAAGAAAATGTGTGTTGGCTTTCAGCTCCATTCTTATCAAGCCCAGATCGTACTGATTCCTGGTGTTCTTCCAAGCAATAGCATCAAGTGAAATATCTTCTCCACAGAAGCATTGGAGCATGGAATACTCTGGGTTGGACTTCAGAGCAGCGGCAGGTAAGTTTAGACTTGAGTAAAATTAGTTTCAGATCTAAAAAAAAAAGTCTATTCACTTTGTATCTATATTCTGTTTGGCAGACCAGCTGTTTGCCAATCAGGTCCTTCGTGACTGCAAATATATCATAGTGACTCTCCACGTCTAAAATGTCCATCATGTGTGAGCCCTTCAACATCATGCTAATAGCTTTCTTTTCCAGGGAATGCTTTTGAATTATACAGATAATTTAAACTTGTGAAATTGAAGCTGGATGGTTTAGGAAAGACATTGAGAAAGTCTGATTTATTTTGACTGTCCTTTTGCTGCTTAAATTCTGCACCCAGAGCACAGCAAAACCTGGAAGGAGTAGGACTTAAACAACAAGCAATCTGAGGACCGTGTTCTTTCTTTTAGTTCAAAGGCAATCTTTTCCTCCTCAAAACAAACAAAATATTTCTTCAGCTTTTTTAGGGGAAATTACTTTATTGCCAAATAGTTTTCATCATTCTCTGAATCTATGCATTACCTGACCCTAAATTGTATGTAGTCATTAATACACTTCAGGTCCTATAAATGTATTTTTCCCACTTACATTTCTTAAAGACCTAATATAAGTTGCTGCTTAACATTATCTGCTTGTCATAAACTGGGATCCATTTAAATTTTCCACATTCACACAGATCAAAATACTCAAAATTGTGCCTTAAGATGAAAAGTACATCTTGGTTGACTTAATTAATTGCAAGCATGATTTGTGAATTTCTGTTCTCTGAGACACTTGCTCTTCCACATCAGGTTTTAAGGAAGGATTTAAGGCAGTTACCTACTCTCCAAGGGAAATCTGAAGTCATTAGGTTAGCACTTGTGGCCCTTACAGATAAACTCCTACCACATTCTTCCAACTTGGACTCCTTCTCTTCCCACTACCTTCTTAGAATTATGCTTCGCTCAAGATAACGTTTGTCGCTGTTGTTTCTGCCTTTCCTAATTCTCCCCAATAGCTCTCTGATCACCTACATTGTTATCATTTCACCTTTTCTTCCAGGTACAGCTCAACCATCAGCCCTTTAACATTATTTTCCTGTCATTATGGCAAGTAGTTCTGAATCTCTATTATACTTTCTATCCGTCAGCAGCATTTTCTCCAGTGTACCCCCCCTCTTTTTTATTATTGTCTAAAGTTTTGCTATGTCCCCTTTTCCCCCAATTGACTCTCCCTCCCCGCTCTCACCAGCCATTCCCACCCCAGGGAAGCCCCCACCTCCCCAGTGTCTGTCCATTGGTTATGCTAATATGCATGCATACAAGTCCTTTGGTTGCTCTCTAACCCTCACCCCTTCTCTGCCATTTGTCTCTGGATCTATTCTTGTTCATCAAATTATGTTGATCATTATATCCCACATACAAGTGAGATCATGTGATATTTATCTTTCTCTGACTGGCTTATTTTGCAAGCATAATACTCTCCAGTTCCATCCATGCTGTTGCAAATGTGCCACATCTCTCTCACTGAGTGGGAACGTCTTGAAGATAGACACCATGATGTATTCATCTCAGCAAAGCCCACATGGCCTTGACATGTGCTCAAGAGGTGTGTTGGATAACCCGTGGATGCAGACAATAGTGCAGAGAAGGCCTGGAGGGGGGCAGGTGTGGGACAGAGGCAGTCAATGAGGGAAAAGGGGGACATCTGCAACGCTTTCAACAATCAAGATAAATTTTAAGAAAGGAGGTGTTGTTGGAATAACTAATTCCACCTACTTCCTCATTTATTTTGGTTCTTATAAATAAGACATTAGTAAAAATAGCTTAGAAATTATTCTGTTCTAAGATCTATGCTTCAGCCTTTATAGGGATGACTGCATGACAATGACTTAGTCGTCTTTTTCTAGTATTTCTCTGAGCCTCCCTATTATTGCCACATGATTTCTACTTTAAGTTGTTCTCTTCCCAGCAATTCCTGGGTCCTCAGTTCCATTCATGCTTGAATTCATTCAGTCTGATTTGTTCTGATTATCTTTGGCTCCAGTCTCTCCTTCCTTATCTACTGTCCTTTCCATGGAGGCTACTTACATCATGAGGCACATTCAGAGTGTTTCTTGCAGTCAGTTGGCTGTTTCTTCTCTCACATTAGCAAATTCTCCCCTGCACTCATGGGTCAGGCAGTGACCTCATTAGACTCATCCCCAGGTCTTTTCTGGAGACTTACAGTGTGCAGTAGTTAACAGATACTCGGTTGTTGGTGGTTGGAAAAATAATGGAGAGATGACTTGTGGTCAGTTCTTCACAGTCCTATGCATTAAGTTAATTTTCTACCTGAGATATCAAAACCTTTTCTTTCTCTTTCTTCTTATGTTACTACATATTACCTCCACTCTAGTCAAATTGGATTATCTTTATATCCTCAAATATACCCTTCCCATATACCACTTTTGTGCTCATCCCAAGCAATGAAATACTCTAGCAGTATACAGACAATATGTTGTAGTTAAACCTTGTGGACCCTAATGTCAGGTGGGCCTGGGTTTGAATCCTAACAACTTTATCTCTCACTTCATTACCTTGTGTTATTTTCTTGAATTATTTACTTAGGATTTCTATCCCTGTTTCCTTATTATCCATTGAGGATAACAATAAGACCCACCTGTTAGCATTCTGAGAAATGAATGCAACATTGTATGTAAACTGCTCATACTTTGCCTTAAACATATTAGGGATCCAATAAATCAGAGATTTTCAATTTTTTCATCTCATGATATACATAAACGAATTACTAAAATTCTGCAGCACACACACAAATATATTTTTGCCTGTCTGACAAAAAATAGGTATAATTTTGATTCATCCACACTGAACAGTTATCATTGTGTTGCCTGTTATAATTTTTTTAAATTTCACAACTAAAGGGAAAAAAGGTCACTGCTCCTGACTAAACAGTCAGCTGTTGCATGTTTTAAAAATTCTTATGGCAAGCTGGTTGAAAATTGCTAAAATAAATGGTAGTCATTATTAGTGATTTTGTTTCAGAAGACTTCTCATCTTATTGAGATGATCTAAGGATACTTGAGATGAACTAATCCACAAATATCCCTTCGGAATAACAAAAATGCCTATGAGAACAGAGTAAGATATAGGGGAATGGTTAATATTCTTTCCTTTGGCATCTTGACCACTTGTGCATGTCTTCCATGCTACAATAATAAGAACTCAGTAATTTATAAATTCATCTAAGACCAGAAAAGACCAGCACTAGAAACCAGTAATAAGTTAGTGATTATCTCCATCCACTTACTTTTTAGATTTATGATCATTACAGGAAGTTGTCTTTTTAGGCTATATTTCAAATGAAGACAAGGATCTATACACCACCTACTTTAGCATAAAAAGTTCTTGTCTAAAGTTTGTCTAATGTGAAGAAAGCATTACTGGACTTTCTTAGCCCTTTAAAATCAGTTGGATGGAATTTATTGTATTTGCCTTGAAAGCCAATTGCTTTTCTTTGTTGAAATTCTTCATCGGTGGCTTCAAAATGGTGGCTTGTAGAGGATTTCATTTTTCATTCCAAAACCTATTGATTATTAGGTCTTGTATTTTCAGTGCAAACATATGATCTCCAAATTGCAACTAGCCAAACACTTCCAAAAATCAAATAGGCACATAACAACGACCTTGATTTAGAAATACAAGAAATTGGTTTTGATTTAGTGTCTAACTGTAATCTTTAGAGGCAGCATGCTTTCACCTTGGATTTCTGGCTGCCTTTGATTCAAATGTTGACAGTAAATAACCTTGTCTGATTCAGTCAAAGTTCTCTTCACACTGTTTTCCATGGCTTGTTTGCCTCTGTCTCATGTGGAGCATTATTCACCAATCTGGTATGATTCATTGCTTAGGTTATAGAGAAGGCATTCACATTCCACTCTACGGCTGTCACCATTAAGCCCGCAGAGGGGAAAAAATAAAAGACTTCCAGTAATGGGGTGGAGAAAGGTGTGGGTCTGAGACCTTCCTTAACTATTCTAAAAGAAGTCATTTTAGCAGAATGAACTCATGTTGAGGGCTAGAAGGGTTGGGGCCTTATTTTTAATTTTAAGGGGATTTACACCACATTCTTCCTTCTTAACAAAACAGTGGCAGCAATGAGGGCATTACCTGCCAACATTAGCTGATGTAAAACAGACTTGAAGAACTCCTTCCATTGTCTGCCCTAAAACACTCATTCATTATACACACTCCATTTGTGATGAAGGATCTGATTTTCCTGTAAATGTCAGCCAAAGCGTGGTTTGTTTTTTTCTCTATCAAGATTTCAAAGGTTACTCCAAACGACGTTTCACAGAAATTATAAAGAGACGGAGGTTTTCCTAATGAGAATCTGATCTCTGTGACTTGCTTTTTATTACAGCGTTCTTATACACAGACTTCTATTGAGTCACCCTTCAGTAGTTAACCTCTGAAGTCAGCATTGTAAACTAACACCAATTTGTGGCTGGCAAAAATATGATTTCAAATGCCAGTTACTTTAAGAAACACAAGCTATTTTTTTTTTAAAGCTGAAAATGAGCACCACAAACCAAACCGTAATCGGATGTGCCGCATTTTTCCTGCATTTAAAATATCCACATACCATTTTCCAGCTAATTAATCCTTCAAATAACAAGGAATCATAGCAGATGATGGCTATTGTGTTCTGATCATATTTAGATAGGGGACTTCCTTTTGTAAACAGAGTAAAATTTATTCATCTATTCAATAATTATTTATTGTTTTTGCTTTTTTGTGTGTTCAATTATGTTGTAGATGACTATGCAATAAAAATGACAAGATGAACTGGCATAGGAATCTTTTTAACTAATTCTACTAGAGATCAGTTAGCTTTCATGAATGATGGTGATTCTATCCTTTACACCTTTGGGGTTGAGGAGGGGAGTTCAAAGGGTGCAATGTAGAGAGGTATTAACCCATATGCAATGCTTGGGAAAGTGCCCCAAAGTAGATATTTCAGAATGGTGTAAGTTGTATTGCCTCTTTCATTAACATGAGATGAATAAAGTAAAAATTATTCATGTATGCTGTCTTCCCAATATCCCCAACTGGTTTTCTTGAGCGCAAAGCTCATTTCCTCCTTTATTTTTGGTTCTTTGTGTTGCTCTACCTGAAATATGGTTTCTTCAACTTGATCCAGTGAATTTATGTCATTTTTGTTGCACTAGTTTCTACTTAAAGTCTAACCAGATTGCTTCACTTCTCATTAGTTTTGGAATTCCTAGAGCACTGGTCAGTACCAATGATATTAACATTGAACCTACCCTCTATTTGCCTTGTCTACCAGGCAAGAGAGTAAATCCCTTGAGTTTATGAAGTGAGATTGTTAGATGTATATTTCCTATCTTTATCTTCTCTACCTCTGACTGCAGGCATGGTGAAAGTGTAATAAAAATAAGAGAAGACACTCAATCACCTTGTTTAACCACGTGTTTTTTTTTCCCAGTAAGGAATTGTCAAACAACTCTGGAGACATAGAATTTATGAATTATGGAGGCAGTCCATCTCATCGGTATGTAGCACTAATTGTTACAGAGCTCTTCCTATTCAGAGACAAACTCTCCTGTATCCTATACAGAACAAAGGAGCGCCATTGCCAAGAATCTAAAAAAATCATATTTCTAGGATAGGAACATTGAAAGCAGACAATACCTGCTCATCTCCATTGAATCTGGGTATTCACTCATTTAACCAACACAGTAGACCAAGATGTTCTCTCTGGGCTTAGATAAATGTGAAATGAGGTGCATTTAGCACACAAGTATTATTTTGTTGGTTGTGCTTGTTTTTTTAAATTTTAATTTTATTGATTTTTAGAGAGAGAGGAAAGGACAGGGAGAGTGAGGGAGAGGGGGAGAGAGAGAGAGAGAGAGAAGAGAGAGAGAGGTTGGCTGTCTCCTGCACAGAGGTGAACCCACAACAACCTGGTCATGTGCCCCAACCAGGATCTGAACTGGCAACCCTTCAGTGCACAGGATGATGCCCAGCCCACTGTACCACACAAGCCACAGCAGTGGTGCTTGCTTTCATTGTTACTGCTCTGGGGAGTTCTTTTTAGCAAATGAAAATGAGAAGCATAAGCAACATGTAGAGAGAGGAGTTTCCTTCCCCAGACAAAATAAGAAAATACAACTTGCAAAGCCCTTTCAGGTACTGCACAGAAGAAAAGCATTAAAGACAGGACAGAAAGCCCAAGAATAATATTTGGTTGAAATGAGGAGGCTTTGTAGATATCTTGAGAAATAAGAAAGAAAGAAAGAACAAAAAAAGGAAAGAAAGAAAGAAAGAAAGAAAGAAAGAAAGAAAGAAAGAAAGAAAGAAAGAAAGAAAGAGAGGAAGGAAGAAGAAAAGAAAAAAGAAAGCCATGAATCAATCAGTTCCTATCCCTCTGTTTTTAATCACTTGCAACACTGACACTAAATAACAAAATCATTAGGGCCTTTTATAGCGTATATTGTTTTTCACTCATCTAAGTTCCTTCTTGCAAAACAGTTGGTATTTTTGCCACCATGCAAAGGCCATTGGTTAGTATGGCAAGTGTTTTGCATTTTGATAAAGCTCAAAGAAATGCTAAAAGCAAATAAAGCAGTGGCTTTTGCGGAGGAGGGTAGGGGTCTGTTCTTTTTCAAACTGTGAACTAGTGAAATAGATTCTGAAATAATGAAGACAAGTCTTCGCGGATGTGAAATTTTAGATACTTGCTAGTTTATTGTAAATTTCCGGGTGTATTTACCAAATATAAATTCTTAAATCATGTTCTTGATTTATGATGAGCAAAAAAATCCCTCCTGCAAATATTTATTTATTCAGCACACATGTACTGAGTATGTACCTTGCAAAGCTAGAGTGCATATTGTCTGCTGTGAGAAACTCCCTTACACAACATACGAGGGGAAAACACAAGAAATGAAATAACTAGAAAAACACATCAAATGCTGATGGAAATTCATAGAAAATGTGTGGGAAATCCCAGGACACATGGCTAACACTCAGTTGGAAACAGTCCATGTAGGTAGATTATAACAGGGGCATACTGATGAGTGTATTTTGTTTTAAAAATATTCGTTCCTGAGTAATAATCTTACCCCATTTTTAATCACAGATACGGCATTACATTTCTTTAAGAAAAATCATTATATTGTATCTTTTAGGTGAAAATGCTAACAAAGAGGAAATAATGAGAAACTGAAATGCTGCAGACTCGAATGGGGAACAATCGAAGTGCAGTTGAGAGTTGGAATATGCTGGTACCTGAAACCCTGTCACACTGCTCCCTTCAAAGAAGGCTGCAAATTACAACTGGGAACCATGTTGCCTGCCTGACCGGGCGGGGCTGTGGTAGCATCCCTCCCTTCACTTAATTCTTCTCAGGGATGTAATGGCTATTAGGTGACTTAACAAGAGTGTCTGTGATGTGGTCACGAGATGGATGTTGGTGACAGTGATTCCTTGCTGGTAGTTTCTATTAAATCTAGACTTCCTGCCACTCATTGATCAACCGTGCAAAACCTTAAAGGATAAGTAATTTGCTCCAGCTTCCAAATTGTTGTGTCTGTATTGATGAAACCTGAGGTGATTCCGCACAAGAGTCTCATGTGAATGGTAATGAAATCTGTAAGACCTCTACCAGCAGTGTACGGTATCATTAATTTTATTTCGTATCTTTAGAAAGGTTCAGCTTTTGTGTTAAACGGAGTCTATTGCACCAAACATACTGGAAAATAGAGGAAAATCAAACAAAGAGAAAGAAAACCCCAAAGACTATGCATTTTGATTTATTTCTAATAGGAATTATTTCTAGTAAGGACATTTTTCTGTTCAAATTCTAGATTACCTTTTAAAAAGAAAATTTATTGATTGTGAAGATATGTTTTTCCCCAAAGAGTACAGCAATTTATACTCTATTAAGTGTTGGTCACATAAAGGAAAACAAATAAAAGTAACTTTTGCCTCCCCAAAGCTCACAGGTAGCAAATTTCTAATTTCCCAATGTTTTGTTGTGGAAGTTACCACCATCGGGAGATAAATTTGAGTGTGTATATCTTGTATCCCTAGCTTTCTTTCTTAGGATCTCAAGACTAAGCAGGAGAAGCAACACTTTCTTTCCCAGGAAATACAATGACTATAGGTTAGCATCTCACAGATTATTCTAGAGGCGATATACAGAAAAAACTTTTCTGTTTAAAAGCAATTCAAGTCCTCTGCTTCAGTTTGGTCAACTAAACCCGTGTTTTTACTTCTTATGTCTCATTGCCAAAATCCCATTCAAAAGTTAAGATTTATATTTATGTAAGAAATTTATACACAATAATGGCCTAATGGGAAAAAGTAAGATTAGCATGGTTGAGTCTGAAATATTGATATTCATGGGGAATCAAAGGCAGATGAACATATAAACTATGAGAAAGAGAGAGTGAGAGAGAGAAGGAGTAGAACATGATAGTAATAAGATCAGTGATTTTTATCAAAGCTCCAGAAAAAATGATGAACTTGGAGACAATTCCTGAGGTCTCCATCAGAGTCATCAAATATGAAGCTATTAGCAGAAAGTCAAAGACAAGAAGGCCTAGGAAGTAGAGAAGTGAAATAGGCAGAAGAACCTCTGCAAAGTCAATAATATGAAAAAAAGGGGGAAATCAAACAGTGACCCCAGAAGTAACAGAGATAACAGTAAAACAGCCCCGCTGGGGTGGCCCTTTCCCAAACAGGCTGACATTCTGATCTCAGATGCCTAGCTTCCAGATTTGTGACAAATACATTCCTGTAGTTTCTAAGCCACCAAGTTCATAATATTTTGTTGTAGCAACTTGAGCTAACACAAAGACTGAATTAGAAATCAACAGAAATGGTTATCTTTCAGAAAGTGGAACAAAACAACAACAAAAGAACACACCACAGCTGAAGTACTACAGAAAAGGTAAGATCACTGAGTGCTGACATGGTAAATGGGAAAGCCAGCTTAGGATCAACCTAATAGGAATTCAGAATAAGATAATGAGAGATTGGCAAAAATATGATCCAAGGCATGATGTAAAAAATTACATCGAGATTAAGAAAGACTCATATCTTAACACAGAGTGCTAAGTAGATCTCTTCAAATCTCTAAACTATGAGAATAAAAGGAATAAAAGCTCCTTATCACAGAATGAGACTGAAAGTCTCATCAGATTTTTTATATGAAACTCACAGTGTAGAAGATAAACAAAATATGTCTTTAAAGTGCTAAGGCAAAGCAATACATATTCACAAAAAAAGCTGTTTTCAGAATTCCAATACTTAGAAAATATATACTCATTTTATCTGAACAAAATTATTCAACAACAGAATTTGGTGAAATGAAAAATACAAAAAGAAGGTCAATTGTGCAGGGGGGGATGGGGAAATATGTAACACTTTCAACAATAAAGATTTAAAAAATGATGTAAAAAAAAGAAGGGACATGCAACATAATAATACTAGAGGTCAGGTGTATGAAAATTCATGCACTTGTGGGGGTCTTTCAGCCCAGCCTGTACTCTCTCTCAATTTTGGATCTCTTGGGAGATGTCTGACTGACAGCTTAGGCCCTCTGTGGGAGTCGACCAGTAGGCTGATGGGGGGGAGGGGGTGGCACTGGCCAGCAAGCGGTGGCCCCACCCTCCATCATCTCACCTCTGCCATTGGCCTCCACCTACCCGATCGCTGTCCCCTTCCTTTGCCTGCTGGCAACAGCCTTGGCTGTCCTGGAACCACCAGCTCACTGGCCCTGCCTCCCACCAACCAGGCATTCCGCCTTTCAATAAATTTGCATATTAGGTCTTCATTATATAGAATGACGAGCAAAGAGAAAGATTTGTAAGGATAAACAATTTTTGTCAATGTAACTGAAATTTAATATAGTGCAAGAAAAGATTTCCTAAATAATGCAAACACATAGAACCAATCTAGAACTAAATTTCAATAAAAGGTGGTAAGGAGAGTAGATATAAGATGATGAATGTCTTATTTAATAGAAAACAATATAGATATAATTTAATTCTTGATGTTGAAAGACAAATTAAAATGCATTTGTAAGAATTGATGGGAAGCATCTAGAAAAAAAAGCAGTTATATAGATTTTAATCCATGAGATGACAAAAGAAATAAAACAAATTGGCCAAATTGTCACTAGGAAAATGAAATCTATATACAGTAAATAGAAAACATGCAGAGAAATGGCAGGTGTTAGTCAAACATATCAGTAAATGCAATGCATTCAATGAGTTAAACACATTAAAAGGCAACATTAAAAGACAACATTTTAAAAATCCAATTTAATGTTTCATACAAATCTGATTATTTCTCACTCTACTAGTACTTCTTTTAAAAATGACAGTGAAATTTTGATGAGGATTGCATTAAATTTGTATATTGCTTTGGGTAATATGGCTATTTTAACTATATTAATTCTTCCAATCCATGAACATGGAATATTTTTCCATTTTGTTGTGTCTTTTTCAATCTAATGATGCTTTGTAATTTTCAGTGTTTTAGAATAACATAATAAGAGATTAGGGAAATGATGATCAAAGGAAAGATGTTCACACTCTTTATTAAGTTTATTCCTAGGTATTTTATTTATTTGGTTGCAAAAGACTCTGAATAGCCAAGGCAATCCTGAGGGAAAACAAAAACAAAAACGAAGCTGGAGTTATCATGCTACCTGACTTCAAATTATACTACAGAGCTACAATAATCAAAACAGAATGTTACTGCAGAGAAATAGACACACAGATCAATGGAACAGAATAGAGAGCGCAGCTAAACCATATGTATATGAACAGATAACTTTCAACAAAGGAGCCACAATAAAGATAGTCTCAATGAATGGTGCGGGGGAAAGGGGTGAGGGGGGACTGGAAAGGCACATGCAAACGCATGAAACTGGATTGCAGTTTGTCCCCATGTATAAAAATTAATTCAAAATGGATCAAAGACCTAAATATAAGGTCTGAAACAGTAAGTTATATAGGAGAAAATATAGGTACCAAACTTATGGACCTTTGCCAGAGGCCAATTCCAGCATGTCAGCAGGGCTGAATCATCTGGGAATGGCTGAGGGCATTTCCCCAAACCTGAAAAGGATGCATAAAATGATTGTTTGCTGCCAGACAGTTGAGGGCATCTCAGTCTACATGTTATTGCCTCCTGTTAGCCAAATACCTAAGCAGCCAAAGGCAGTTTCTCTAAAACCTGATAATCTGACAATGGATTGTGTATACTAAACCCTGGGCTTTGAAGTGTATATCTACCTCGCCTCTGGACAAATTTGTATTAATAAAAAGCAAGGGGTCTTGAGACAAGGAGAACTTAGCTCCTTTAGCTAAATCTTCTCTGACTCACCAATGCGCCTTTCAAAATTACGTTTCGTCTCTGGACTCTTTATGAAGTTACATACAGCCCTTTTCAAGATTGCTGAACACTTCTAGATGCTGGATCAAGAACCCTGGCATTAGATCTTAGTTATAGAGAACAATTTTATGAATTTGACCTCAAAGGCAAGGGAAGTAAAGGCAAAAATAAATGAATGGGATTCTACCAAACTAAAAAACTTCTGCACAGCAAAAGAAACTGACAACAAGACAAAGAGGCAGCCAACTAGATGGGAGATGATAATTGTAAACAGCGGCTCTGACAAAGTTTTAATTTCCAAAATATATAAAGAACTCATAAAACTCAACATCAAACAAACAGCCCAATCAAAAAGTGGGCAGACAATGTTATCACTGATAAAGGTTTAATCTCCAATATTTATAGGGAACTCATACAAGTTAACAAAAAGAAGATAAACAATCTAATCAAAAAATGGGCAAAGGACCTAAATAGACACTTTTCAAAAGGGGATATTCAGAAAGCCAAGAGACATATGAAAACATGCTCAAAGTCACTAATCATCTGAGAGATGCAAATCAAAACAACAATGAGGTACCATCTCACACCTGTAAGAATGGCTATCATCAACAAATCAACAAATGACAAGTGCTGGAGAGGATGCAGAGAAAAAGGTACACTCGTGCACTGCTGGTGGGAATGCAGACTGGTACAGCCACTGTGGAGAACAGTATGGAGTTTCCTCAAAAAATTAAAAATGGATCTCCCTTTTGACCCTGTGATCCCACTTCTGGGAATATATCCTAAGAAACCAGAAACGCCAATCAGAAAAGACATATGCATCCCTATGTTCATAGCAGCACAATTTACCATAGCTAAAATTTGGAAACAGCCTAAGTGCCCATCAGCAGATGAATGGATTAGAAAATGGTGGTACATCTACACAATGGAATACTATGCTGCTGTAAAAAGGAAGGAGTTCTTAACATTTGCAGGCGTATGGATGGAGCTGGAGAACATAATGCTAAGTGAAATAAGCCAGTCAATGAAAGAAAAATACCACATGTCCTCACTCATCTATGGATAATAATAACCATTATAAACTGGTGAACAAAAATAGATACAGAGGCAGAGCAGCATCAAACAGACTGTCAAATTACAGCAACAAGGACAGGGACATTGGGGGGTGGGGGTAACAGATCAGCCAAGGGACTTTGGTGCATGCATTTAAGCATAACCAATGGACACAAAATATTGGGAGGTAGGTGAGGCTGGGGGAAGGGCAAGGGGAAAAAGAGATATATGTACTAATCTTTGTAAAACTTTATGTAATAATAATAAAAAAAAGTGGGCAGAGGACTTAAAAATACACCTCTTCCAAGAAGACACATGAACAGCCAATAGATGTATGAAAAGATGTTCAACCTCACAGACAATTAGGGAACTGCAAATTAAAACTACAATGAGACACAACCTTACACCTGTTAGAGTGGCCATTATCAACAAGACAAGCAATAAGGTGTGTTGTAGAGGCTGTGGGAGAAAGGGAACCCTCATTCACTGCTGGTGGGAATGTAGACTGTACAACCACTCTGGAATGCAATCTGGTGATTACTCAAAAAATTCAGAATACAGCTACCATATGACCCAGCAATCCCTCTCTGGGTATATACCAGAAAACCTCAAAATCATATACACAGTGGGATACTACTCAGCCTTAGCGCCCTTTGCAACAACATGGATGGAGCTTGAGAACATTATGCTAAATGAAATAAATCAGCCAGAAAAAGCTAAGAACCATGTGATTTGCCTTATATGTGGGATATAAAACAGAAACTCGTGAACACAAATAGCAGTGTGGTGGTTGTCACAGGGAACAAGAGAGAGGAGAAGGGGGACTTAATATATGGTGACAGGAAAAGATTTGATTTTGGGTGGTGGGCACAGGGTACAATACACAAATCTTGTAATACAGAAAGCCACACCTGACACCTATATGTTCATGTTGACCAATGTCACCCCAATAAATTTAATTTAAAAAATAAATAAAAATCCAATTTAAAACACCAAGTACACTTATTTGTATTATTACTAGAGACACATCACAGGCAAATTACCCAGAAAAGAATGGACAAAAATAAACCATATTCATACCAGGAGTGATGATAGTTACAACTGACTTAAATATGATTCAATTGGACTAAGCAGGATAACTCACAATGTTAAAAGGCAGAATTGATCATGAACACATAGCAGCCATGTTTCTTTATGGTCCGAAATATATGGCATTAAAATTTATAAAGCAAAACCTGTTAGATGGAAGAAGAAATTCATAAAATCACAGTATAGTGATTTACAATATGACTCAATGGTGCCTGCGTTACCGATAAATCCAGATGGAATCATTTTTCTTTGAACAATGAACACCCATCAGTATTTTCATTATGTGGGTTTGCAATAATGAATTTTCTGTTTTGGTTTGTCTCGAATCTTTTTCTTGCACCTTCATTTTTGAAGTACAGCTTCACTGTGCTGAAAAGTATTTTGTTTCAGTACTTTGAGGATATTGCTGTCTTATCTTCTGATTTCTTTTTTCTATTTTCAGCTGTTTGTATTATTGTCTCTCCTTTGAAGGCACTGTACTATTTTTCTCAGGCTGCCTTCAGGATTTTTCTCTGTTTTCACTTTTGTTTACTCCATTATGGTTTGTTGTGCTCTTTTTCCTTAAAAAAATCCTTATTGGTATATGCTTTCAAATTGCTGACTTGATTTCCCCATTGGTAGGGGAAATTCTCATTCTTATCATTAAATATTTCTTGTAATCCATTCTTCTTCTTCTGCTAGGATGCATCTGTACATATCGTTAAACCCTTTATAGGACATCTTGCTTATCTCTTGTGCTTTCCTCTTGTGTTCTTTCTTTATTACCTCTGTAAAATTTAGTCTGGATGATTTATCCCAATCTTTTCTTTTTCAGTTTAATCATATTCTTTCCCCCCTAAGTTAATTAATTGTTCTGGCATTTTATTTTTTCAGTTTTATTGAGATATAATTGCCATACAACATCATTTAAACTGTAGAATGTAATGATTCAATATGTGTATAAACTGCAAAATGAGCAGCACACAAAGTTCAGTTAACATTAATCTCCTCACAATTATGTTCCTGTTTTCCCCACATCTTGTGAGGAACTTTGTTCTCTAGTTGACTTCTAGCTACAACCTGTTCCAGTCTACTTCAAGTCTTATTTTTCCACGTAAGTTTAGTCTCCAAATGTATTAAAGAAGGACATGTGCTCATATGGAAGAGTGAACTCTGTGGAGGCAATAGACTTGTCACCATGTTTCTTAGTTTCTTGAAGTGTGTGTGTGCAGGTGTTACCAAACTCAAGGGGTTCACTGCTTGTTCCAGTCAAGAGTGAGACCTGGTTGCTGTTAGGCAGCTTTATTTACTTGCAGAGGAGACAGAGAATTCACATCCAAAGCTACTGACACCATGGTGGGTGGCCTCATTGTACTGAGTGCTGGTCACTCTTCACTGAGCCTCCTCTGATGCTATCCCATTGGGGAAAGAAAGGGCAGGAGAGTCCGGGCTTCCCATATGCTCTCCATTTATACTGCCAAGGGGTCTTGTCACACTGTTTAGAGGGGATGGCAGTCTCAACTTCCTAATTGACATCCTGAGACACCACCATGCAGGGGTGTCAAGTCACCTCTGTATGACCTTGTGAGGGAGGAAGAGTACGTTCCCCACTTGCCTTTGCTGCCGTGGGTGTGAATGGGGTCATGGTTATTTTTCTCTGGGTATTGTTTGAGTAGAGTGGTTATTGTCTAAAAGTTTTGTCTTGATAAGCTGCCACTTTCCTGGCCCTTTGCTAGAGAGCGATCTTTTGTTGAGACTTTTCCTGCAGCCATTGTTGTTTCTGGGCTGCTGGCTCTTTAGCTACAAGTCTGGGATATAGGAGAGAAAAGAAATCCTGGGGAACTCAGCCCGTGCCATTCTATGAGGCCACAGTTTCTAGCTTGTCTGCATTTGCTCCACATTTCCGTTTTCTTCCTTATTTTTAAACATTAGACTGTCCAAGATTTTTAGTTGACTTATGGGGTAGAATAGGAAAAAAAAATGTGTCTACTTCATCTTTCCATAAGTGGAAGTCATCCTCATCCCAGGCCTGATATGATGTTATTTTTAATATATTACTACTTTAAATATTTTTTTCTTCTGAGATGACCCTTAATTAAATTGTTTTGAGGAAAATTTTACACATTAAGATAATTAGCTCCTTTCTCCTATATGAACAAATATTTTCTGAAATTTTTAAAATCGACTATTAATTTTATTTACGGTGTTTTTTCCCAGCCACGTAAAATTTAAAACTCTCAATGGGAAAATGTCTATAATAGTTACCCATTATGAATTCTTTTATTGTTTTGAACTAATGTATTTTATGACCATTCTGCAGTTCAATAAATTTTTTCAATAAATTTTTTATGAATATTTTTTCTAGCTTTTTTGATTTCCTGGCTTTGGTTTAACTTTTACATTTAATTCTTTAAACCATGTAGAATTTGTTTGTGCATATAATAGAGATAAAACTATAACTTAATAGTTCATTTTATGCAAATAGTTAACAAACAATGCTATTATCTTTATTAAATAATCTTTTCTTTCTTTAGAATTAGATCCATGTGCTTTGGTTTCCAGGATGTGATGTTCTTTTTGACAGGCTTTCCTGCTTTGGAATTTCTGCTAAGGTCATTCCTCCATGTAACCAGAGGACTCCAGCTCCTCTCTCAGAGACCTGCTTTGTCAACAAAGAAGATCCCACCTCTGTTTCATTTGTTTTTAATGCTCACTGATTTGCTGCTTCTATGGGGCAGCTGACTATCAGGATGAAAAGGAAAGAGGACATTGCTCATTATCTTGTAAATGAAATGCTGTGCAGAGTGCTCCTGCTAGGTGGGAGGAACATGAGCACTGACAGAGAAGGCAGTTAAGCATCCTTTGTAATTCACCAGATATGAATTCTGGAACTTGCATTTTACTTATCTTTTAACTAAGATGTCATTACACATAATGACTGTAAAC
The DNA here is from genome assembly GCA_004026665.1 of Murina feae. NCBI lineage: Eukaryota > Metazoa > Chordata > Mammalia > Chiroptera > Vespertilionidae > Murina > Murina feae. Next base: position 40,018 of record PVJC01010102.1, read on the forward strand.
ATTCAGTTATGTTACTGAAGGGTGGTTGGCTTCAGAATAAAACAAGCCTAATTTTTAAAAAATTTTGTTTTATTGCTTAAACTATTACAAAGAGTGTTAAATAAGTCTCCATTTTTCCCCCTTGACCTCCCCCTCTCCTCCCCTACTCCCCAGTGTCTTATATTCACTGGGATTATGCTTATATGCATGCATACAAGTCCTTCAGTTGATCTCTTAATTCCCCCCCCCAATCCTCCCGACCCTTCCAGCTGTAGTTTGACAGTCTGTTCAATGCTGTTCTGCCTCTGTATCTGTTTATGTTCATCAATTTATAATGGTCTTTATTATCCATAAATAAGTGAGATCATCTGGTATTTTTCTTTCATTGACTGGCTTATTTCACTTAGCATAATGCTCTCCAGTTCCATCCATGCTGCCGCAAATGGTAAGAATTCCTTCTTTTTTACAGCAGCATAGTATTCTATTGTGTAGATGTACCACAGTTTTCTAATCCATTCATCTGCTGATGGGTACTTAGGCTGTTTCCAAATCTTAGCTATGGTGAATTGTGCTGCTATGAACATAAGGGTGCATATATCCTTTCTGATTGGTATTTCTAGTTTCTTGGGATATATTCCCAGAAGTGGGATCACAGGGTCAAATGGGAGTTCCATTTTTAATTTTTTGAGGAAACTCCATTGCCTGATTTTGAAGCTACCTGGGTTCTGCTTCAAAGGAAAGCAAATATGCTCCTTTGAAACCTGTTTTCTTTATCAATACTATTGAGATAGGAATATGTACTTTACGTGCACATATTAAAATAAACCATTAACTATAGGAAAATATGGGAAGACACACTCCTGACTCAAATAAAAATATTAAAACAACAAATATAGGAAGGCAAGATGTAGAATCATTTATTTTGTTTGTAGCTAGAAAGTACTTTGGGAAGATAGAATAAGTTGTAGTTTTGCATGTTCTGTGGAGAGTGCCTTAGTTCAAATTCAGGCTTCCTCCCTTACTATCTTTGAGAACTTTAGAGAAGTTATTGAATCTTTCTGCATCTCAGTTTTCCTCATCCATACAATAGGGCTAACATTAGCAGTGACCTAGTAGAGCTGTCAGTAATAAACTCTGATAATAAGCTTTCAGTAAATATGAATTATTACTATTGACCTTGAGCCCTACATCTTCCTGACAGGAAGCCAATTCAGAGGGATGAACCCATTAACAATTTCATAGAGCTGGGAACTACACTTCTCATTTCCTGGTCCTCATCCACCCAAGACGGCTGCTGAAGACCAGTGGAACAAATTCTCCCATTGAGGAAATGAACTTTGTTACTAAATGAAAAAAGGTGTCTGACCTATCAATTAACATGAAGCATGTCTGGTTTTGAGGCATCTGGGCATCTAGAATGTGCAAATCTTTGAAAATGAGAGATTTTTTTTTTGCACATGTGTCATTCTACACAACAATTAAAAAATGATGTGAAAATTTCATTTACTTTGATCATATAGATCATACCTAAGAGCATAAAATATGCATTACCAAAAGAAGAAACCTTTATGACTCCTGAAACCACTCAATACTATTTCTGTCAACAATGTATCAGTTCTAGATAAACAATTCTATTCAGATTTTCAGGGCAACAGTATTTAATTTAACCAATGCATTATAAAATATGGTTTAGAGTTTAAACTGAGATAAACCTTTTTAAGGATCAGGAGGCAAAAAGAAACAACCCTATGTTAGACAATAATATTTTATTTTTAAAATTTGGAATATAGAGATTACCCTTCATACTCAGCAAACACGTGTAGACCATTCTTTCTATATACACCAGCATTACTTAAAAAAAAAAAAAAGCTGCATGAATAGACCTTTCAATAGGGCCTCAATTCTAATTTTCCGAAGTTTAGAGAAGCAACATCCATCAAGTTCCCTCAACTGTTGAGGATAATGCTGTTTTTGTCACACACAGGTTCTATTTTGAGCTCAAACATACACACGGACTTGAGACTATAGGCTGCAGACCTGTCAGCACAATGCCCCATTACAAATTGTCCCTTTAGCAAGATGACTTCATTTTAGCAGCCTGTTCTGGTTTCTACATTCTTCCAGGTTTCACAGTTTAGTGCAGTCAAACAAGGTGATGGCGTTTTTAAGGCTCTCGATTTTATTGGTCTATGAATTAAGGTAGGTGGCCAGGTGCTATTTCAGGGTTTCGTCTGGCAACCTGGCGCTAAATTTGAGTACATTGAGACTAAGAGGGGTGTGATTCTTTTAAACACTGGGAATGTAAATATTGGCATTTATGGAAATGGTAGCTATAACAGGACGTGATTTCATACGGCATTAGTTGAAATAAGATTACAGGAAGTCTAACTTTAATCTGCATGACCATTAAAACCTGTTACATATTATTTCTTAAGAACTTATTAGAATCCAAACAACCCCTATTTGAGCCTTCTCCTTATTGGATGCTGATAAAACCCCTATACTTTAATTATCTCACATTACTTGCATGATTTCTAGTTTCCTATAAAGACATAATCAATCTGAAACAGATACATACTATGGCCTGTAAACAATCATGTCTGCTTTTTAAGTTATATCCTTTGCCCAGAAATAAATTTTGCTCAAAAATGGACCATGAAAAGAAAGTCAGGTAAAGATAAGCTAAAGAGACACCTGAACTCCCAGTCCTAGGAGGAGTGGATGAACAAAGAAAAATTGTTTATCTTATTTTGAGGAGGAAACTGTTCTTGCAAGGACTGTCATGACATAAAAACTGAATAATGCACTGCCCTGGGGGGGAGGAGGGAGGGGGAGAAAGGTCTTTATCGCTGGCCCCAGTACAGATCATCTGATATGACCTGGGAACCCCAACACCTGGGGGCCTTCCTGTTAGCCCACAAGGGGGCGGAACCATATCTGCAAAACAAAGACCCCAGAAGATTATAAAAAGCGAAGCCTCTGTACATTACTTCACTCTGATTTGGAAATGACTCCCAGAGTCCACTAGTCACTAGAGTTAATAAATGGGTTCCTCCCTTTCTCTAGGAAGCGTGCTCGGCATTTCTCTGCTCTTCTGCAACAATTTCACCTTTCATTTCCTTCCTCTAAAATAGCAGTAATGGTAGCATCTTCTCTGGCTGGTGAGTGTTAAATAAGATAATGCATGTAAAGAACTCAACAAACAACTAATATTTATCTGTCCTTCCTCGGTGACAAATACTCTTCTAAGTCCTCTGTGAATGTGCCTTGTGCTTTGCAAAACAATATATAAAGATATTAAGTGTGGACTTGTACTTCTGAACATAATTTTGAAATGTATATGACTAATTATAATAAGTAAAACCTGAATGACTGAATGTATAAATATTGCCATTTTTCTTATTGTTCTTTGCTTCAACTCAGTGATTTTAGAATTTTTTTTCTTAACTTCGGTAATGAAACTCTCTCTTCTACAACTTTGTATGATTCTCTACTTTGTTCATTAAGTTCAGTGAAACACATTCTGCGTGGGAATGCATTCTCAAAAGCTGAACTGGCCCTAGGTTTCCACGAAAAGGTCATTCATTCCTATATCTCTCTTAAGTGGCTATGCAGCGGCCCAAGTTTTACAAATTTTCAATTTAGAACAATTCAAAAACAACAAAATATCAACAGTTTTAAAGTAGGCTCTTAGTAGTATAACAATCAAACTACCTGTAATTTTCTAACATTTTTTATAAGTGAGTGAGCAAGAATGAAAATTTTGAGATCTCACAACTTTGCTTTGATAATTGAAAAATACAGCAAAATTAGAGTCTAAGTCAATTTTTAAAAAAAGAAATTTTAGGGCATTTGGCCGCATTGATAAGAGACCCAGAAACTCTATTCATAAAACATTGGTATTCATTGGTATTCATTGAAGACATTTGTCTGTATAGTAAACTTTTATGTTCTTTGGGGTTCTGGTTATTCTGATTCTAAATCTAGTTGCAGGCTGAGAGAGTCTGATTTCTTGGGTTTACAAATAATTCATAAATTTATAATGCTGAATGTTTATCTTCTGTACAATTTTCTCCTGGATTTTATATCTAACATTTTACCCTATCAGCTCCATTCTTTTTTATTTTTTATTTATTTTTATTTATTTTTATTTTTTTAATTTTTTAAAAAATTATTATTACATAAAGCTTTACAAAGATTAGTACATATATCTCTTTTTCCCCCTGCCCTTCCCCCCGCCTCCCTTACCCCCCAGTGTTTTGTGTCCATTGGTTATGCTTAAATGCATGCATAAAAGCCCCATGTCTGATCTGTTACCCACCCCCTCATTGTCCCTGTCCTTGTTGCTGTAATTTGACAGTCTGTTTGATGTTGCTCTGCCTCTGAATCTATTTTTGTTCACCAGTTTATAATGGTTATTATTATCCATAGATGAGTGAGGACATGTGGTATTTTTCTTTCATTGACTGACTTATTTCACTTAGCATTATGTTCTCCAGCTCCATCCATACGCCTGCAAATGCTAAGAA